>JAJEJO010004862.1:228344-289897 GCA_020662805.1 Glaucomys volans | reverse complement strand
GGAACCAGGGATTGAACTCAGGGACACTCGGTCACTGAGCCACATCCCCGGCCCTATTTTGTATTTTATTTAGAGACAGGGTCTCACTGAGTTGCTTAGGGCCTCACTAAGTTGCTGAGGCTGGCTTTGAACTCTCCATCCTCCTGACTCAGCCTCCCAAGTCACTTGGATTACAGGCATGCGCCACCACACCCAGCTGGATGTAGCTTGATGTTTAAGCACCTCTGGGTTCAATTAAAAAAAAAAAAAAAAAAAAAAAAAAGGGAGAAAACTGCTTTTTTTAGAAAAAAAAGATATAAAAAAGTAAAAAAAAAAAAAAAAAAACTCCATTATAGCAGTAACCAAAGTCTTTGAATTCTTCATAATAACTACTGATATAATTTTGTCTCTGACTCTTGTACACTTGGTAAACTAATTTGCTAACATTTCAGTTCAACTTGGTACGAATGGGGAAAAATTAAAATAGGAATTCTCAAATTTTTCTTTTTTTTTTTTTGCATTTGGCACCAGAAAAAATATATATAAACAAGCATTATTTGGTTTAATTTTCAGCATGGCAGGCATTAGCAGTTGGAGGTTCTGCCCTGGATGCTGTTGAGAGTGGCTGTGCTATGTGTGAGAGAGAGCAGTGTGACGGCTCAGTAGGCTTTGGAGGAAGTCCTGATGAACTTGGGGAAACCACGCTGGATGCCATGATCATGGATGGGTAAGAATGCCTTTAGAGAGATTGCTTCTCTATGTCTGTGCTTCATGTTAAGATACATTTAGAATTGTAGTTTCTCCTAAGAGCAAGGTGGGAGAAGGTATGAGTTCTTTCACAATTCAGAACCACCAGCTTATTGTATTTGGCATTTCTAAGCGCAAGGAGTTTCCCTCTTGATTAATTAAAAATGAAAAAGTCATTCTAATAATATCAATAACACATGAAAGTAGATCTTCTCCAATAACGGGGAGAATCCCAAACTATAAAAATATGCCTCTCACCTTATAAACCATCATTCACCTGACATCTACAAATACTGTGGTTGGTTTGACCTGAAACTGTAAAACCCCTTTCAGAGGCCATATTTAAGAATTTTGGTTCTATTGGATATATGGTATACTGATTTTCTGTTTTTTCCTTAATTCTGACCTTGTGAGAGTCTATGAACTTCATGAATGTGCTTTTTGTTTTTGTGTTTAAGATGATGTATCTTACAAAACATCATTGCTTAGACAGTAGCAGTGCTTTTAAATCTATGAACCTGTGAAAATGCCTTAATACATATTACTACATTTTTTTCTTACAGCACTACCATGGACGTAGGAGCAGTAGGAGATCTTAGACGAATTAAAAATGCTATTGGTGTGGCACGGAAAGTACTAGAACATACGACACACACACTTTTGGCAGGAGAGTCAGGTATTTTTTAACTATACTGAAATTCTTTCTTCTCTTGTCTGTAGTCATCCCTGTGAAAAATAGGACTCAGAATTCCAAAGGGAAAAGACCACAGTTCAAATTCCAGTTTTTACTTAATATCTGTTCAACTGTATAGGTAACTTAATTCCTAGCCCTCACTTTCTTTGACTTTAAGATAGGATTTTTTACAAATAGTTTATTACCTATAGATGAGTAAATGCTAGACTGAAATAGTGTTCACCATCAGTTTATTTTTTCCCCATATTAAATTTTTGTGAATGCATTATTAACCTAGGGAACATTATTAACATAAGAAGACAGAACTAGAAGGAGTGTGCTATGTCAACATCACTTACTTGAACACCTTCCAAACTATATACCAGAAATCATACAGTAGCTTATAATCAAAAATTATTTTTAATGATTTATTTATCTAGCAACTTCTGTAGGTTTTCTTTAGTTTGGTTGTGAGTATAAAATCCCAAGCTACTGACAAACGAAAGGATCTGTTATTCATGCATTGGAATACCACTGTACCTCTGCTGCTGCGAAGTTTTTTACATCCGGGTCATAACATCTGGTCAAAGCAGTTAAGAATCCATATTGGTGAGAAATGTGCCCCTTTTTTTGTAAGGTGGAAGAAGGGAGATGGTGGAGGTGAGGTAGCAAAGGATTCTGTCATAACATACACCTCAGGGAACTCAAGCAGATCAGCTTTAAGAAGGACATATGGAAGTTGAAGATCTAGAAATTGATTTCCTTAAAGCTGTTCATGTGTGAAAACTCTTTGAAAATCTTTGTATACCCCTCTAGATGTCTTTTTGTACCCCATGTAAGAGTCAGCTGATCCAGAGTGCCTCCAGCACATGTATTTTGCTTGAAAGAGGATACCTGGTTAATTTATACTTTCCTTCCTAATCTCCAGCCACCAAGTTTGCTGAAAGTATGGGGTTTATCAATGAGGATTTATCTACCAGTGCTTCTCAAGCTCTTCATTCAGATTGGCTTGCTCGGAATTGCCAGCCAAATAATTGGAGAGTATGTATACATATTCAATTTCAAAAAGTAAATTACTTGAAAATATTAAATTGTTTCCTTTCAGCTCTCTCTTGCTTGCCTATTGCCAAGGATGCCACTTAGCATCCTGGCTGCATTGTACAGCTAGAGGTTTAAGTTGCATCTCTGGGCACTGATGTTAGCAAAAGCCCTCTTACTGACCTCTGGCAATTATTTGCAGACTGGGAAAATTCTGGAAATTAGAGCTGCCCCCATCAGAGATTTTTCTGCTTATAAAAGTTTGGAAAACCTAAGTCTAAAATATTTCCTAGATTTTATCTGTGTGAAATACATCCAGCATCTTCCCACTACTTCACTTAAAGATTTATACTATTAGGTGTCTTGTTTGTTACTAATGGGATCATTTGTGTTAATGGGACTTTTAGCATATATCAGTTTGCCTTCTTCATACAGATTCCTTCTTTGATTATCTTATGGTCTCATCTTTTTTTCCCCCAATTGCTAATTACCATGATGTCTCTGGGATTAACCCTGAAAATCGATAATTGATAAAAAAGAATAGGGGAGGTACCTAGCACACTAATGTATAATGTGTACAGATTGAACACCCCTAATCCAGAAATTTGAAATTCAAAATTCTGCTGTGGTTCCACAAGTGGAAAAGTCTGCCCACCTCCTGTGTTGCAGTCAAAATGCAGGTGCACCTAAAACACCTTATAACTTCACCTTCAGACCACTTGTGTACAACATGTATGAAAGACAAATGAATTGTTTGTTTACACTTGAGTCCCATCTCCATGATATCTCATTACATACCTGCAAATATTCTAAACTCTAAGACAATTTAAAATCCAAAACACCTCTCCTTTCAAGCATGTTAGATAAAGGACCATCAACCTGTAAGTAGGTTCTTGTTTTGTTTTTTTGTTTTATTTATTTATTTTTGTGACATAGGGATCAAACCCATCAGGTATTCTACCACTGAGCTATGTAACTAGCCCTTTTTTTTTTTTTTTTTTTTTTTAATTTGGAGACAACCTCACTGAAACTAGCTTCAAACTTGAGATCCTCCTAGCTCAGCATCCTGAGCAGCTGGGATTATAGGGGTTTACCTCCTCCCCCAGCTAGGTTCTTATTTTTTTTTAATTTATTTTGATTCATTGTACACAAATGGAGTACAGCTGTTGTTTCTCTGGTTGTACATGAATTAGAGTCACACCATCCGTCCAATCATACATGTACACAGGGCAATGATATCTGTCTCACTCTGTTATTATTCTTACTCCCCACCCCAACCCCACTCCTCCCTTCCCTTTGTGCAATCCATCCTTCCTGCATTCTTGCCTCCCTCCCACCCAGCATTATGCATCATCACCCACTTATCAGAGAGATCATTCGGCCTTTGGTTTTTGGGGATTGGCTAATCTCACTTAGCATGACATACCAACACACATATACAATCTAAATTTATAAATTTGGATTATATTTTTGTACCTTTAAGATTTAAAAGGAGATCTGGGTTTGTAGCTTAGTGGTAGAGCACTTGCCTAGCATGTGTACGGGTTTGATTCTCAGCACTGCATAAAAATAAATAAAAGGTCCATCAACAACTAAAATATATATTTTAAAAAATGTAAAAGGAATCCTAGAGTACCACTTAGAGCATATTTACATAAGCCTAGCTTTGGAGGAAGAAAAAATTGTTTGCAAACAGATTTTTATTTAGCCAGAAAAGAAATTCTGAAATTAAGAGCACATTGTGTTGTACCTTATTCCATTGGATTAAGATCTAATTTTAAAAACTTCATATCTGCCATTGTGCTTAGAATTTTAGCAAATAAAGACAAAATTCAGGGACCTGTTCCATGCATTATAAATATCTAACCCGTATTATGTAATTCTGAGACTAGCATGGGAATTTTGTAAATTTATATATTCATCAGTTTTCACATAAGACTTAGCTAATCTTTAAGCTTTGCATTACCATATGTTTCTTACTGGTGTTCAGTGATTGTACATAACTGCTTGATAATTTCTAAGATACCCTTTCTAAAAAATAAAACTTAAATCTTATTTACAGAATGTTATACCAGATCCTTCAAAACATTGTGGACCCTACAAACCACTTGGTATCTTAGCGCAGGATGATCCTACCTATAAAACTGGAGATGATCATGGTCATGATACTATTGGTAATTTGCCTTTTATACAGTTTTCATGATTAAAAGTTAATTACCTTCTTCATCCCTGTTTATGTACCAGAAGTTGATTTTGGCAAGTAAGTGCCTCTCTCTCATTTTTTCTTTTTCGTTTGTATATAATTAAGAGATTTTATATTTTTATGTATATATTTATATATGTATGATACATATTTATAAAACCTTGTGTTAGCATCTGCATAGTTTGTTAAATTGCTTATTCAAGACCCCCAAAATCAAATATGACTATTCATCCGTTGATTTTTAATTCTTTGACAGTTCTTTATGTTGTTTGCCTTTTGTTTTTTGTTGTTGTTATGAAGTCAGGTCATTACAGTGCATAAGTTATACAACTGATAAAATTTTCATTATCCATAAACTTTCTCTTTACTTCTACCTGAAATTAATGAGAGCATATTTATATGATTGTCCCAGTTCACGCTGTGAAAACATATGATACCTAGACTGGTGACTTATAAACAACCGAAATGTATTTTTCACAGTAGTGGAGACTGGAAATCCAAGGTCTAGGCATGGGCAGATCTGGTGTCTGGTGAGGGTCCATTTCCTAGCTCATGGGTGATGCCTTCTCCATATCCTCATGCAGTAGAAGGAACTAGCCAGCTCTCTGGGCCTCTTTAATAAGGGTAGTAGTCTCATTTGTTAGGGCTATGCCTTTGTGACCTAATCACCTCCCAAAAGGCCCCTCCTAAATTCATCACTTTGTGAACTTGAATTCTGGGGGACCAAACATTCAGACCAAGAAGTTACCAACTGCTCAATTCTTTGGTTATATTTGAGGTGAACTTGAGATACTGACAATCTTTTTCTTATTTCTAGGCATGGTTGTAATCCATAAGACAGGACGTACTGCTGCTGGTACATCTACAAATGGTATAAAATTCAAAATACCTGGGTTAGTGTTTTCATAAGAACAGAACTCTCAAATACATATATGTAAAGCGGTATGTCCTAGGTGCTATGGAGGATAGTGCAACCAAGTACAGCCCTAGCCTCACAGCTGAGACAGGTAAATTTGAAAGAAACATTACTATCTGCTAAGTGCCAAAAGAGGAGTCACAGCCAGTGCTTTAGAGTTCATGGGTAACAGAGAGGTTTTCTGTTTAAGCTGAATAGTTAGGAATGCCAGTAAGGTGATGCTAGCTAGGAACTGAGCCTTTAGCCACAGAAAGGAAAGGAGATCCTCCAGGCAAAGGCACTGGCAGATGCAAAGTAATGCTACTTCAGATTCAGGGCTTCTGCTGACTGGAAGAGATTGACAGTGCATGTTGGGGTGGCAGGTAGTGGAAGGTAAGAGTGCGAAGGAAGACTGAAGCCATATTCCGAGGAGTCTTGTGTCACTTTAAGGAGTTCTAAATTTTTATTTTGAAGTGGTAGAAAAGGATTAAAGATTTATCACAAGGAAAAACTTTGGTAAGAGTTTGGCATATTACATAGGTAGCAAGAATAGATGTTGGGTAAGGAAAATCAACTTTGAACCTGTTAAAATAATCCAGAAATTTGATGATAAAGAATGGTAATAATAGAAAAGTCACATTGATCTGTGAATATCATCTTGGCATATAACTAACTGATTACAAATTTTTTAATTTTTTTAAATTGACAAGTAAAAAAACATTTATGATGTACGTCGTGAAGTTTTCATATGCGTACACACATACACAGACACAGTGAAAGAGCTAAACCAGGTGATTAAACTTACATATTACCTCACATAATAATTTTTTGTGATTACAACTTAAAATCTGCTGTCAGCAATTTTCCAATAAACAATAATAAAGGTATTGTTATGGTAATCATGATATACATTAGATCTTGTGAAGTTATTCCTCCTGTCTAACTGAAATCTTGTATCCTTTGACCGATATCTCTCCTGTCCCCCTACTCCCTGGTATCTAGCAACCACCATTTTCATCAGGTCTAGAAGTTCAACTTTTTTATACTCCACATCTGATAATAAATTCTTACATAATTAATGTAGGTTTGTGAAAACCTAAATTGAAAAACTAATGAAAATCTTTTCTCTGTTGTGAAGAATTTAGTTAAAACAATAATCAGTAGTTATATGGAATTATCCCCTATTTTGGAAACAGTTCATAATATAATTTATTTTACACTTGATTTCCTGTCCCAAATTCTTACGCTGTGTGCTCACAAAGTCGCATAGGAGACTCACCAATACCTGGAGCTGGGGCCTATGCTGATGATACTGCAGGGGCAGCTGCAGCCACTGGGAATGGTGACATATTGATGCGTTTTTTGCCAAGGTATGTTTTTTAACCTTTGTGAATTTGAGAGGTCTTTAGAGGGGATATGTTCTCTGTCAAGATAGAAAATAAGTTTTTGTATTGTGTATTCTGAATTTTTGTGCACAAGAACTTTTTAGAACTTTGTATACAAACTTTTTTGCTTAGTTAATGGTCATTCAACTTAAGTAATCATAGTTCCATGAAACAGAATAGTGCTTCTCACCCTACTTCACAGATAATATTTATGATCTATTCAAATGTAAGTCCACTAGGTCAAGGAGCCATGATAATTGATGAAAGTAGGAAGCACATTCACTATGTGCAGTTAATTACTAAAACTTCATGTTTCATACATGTACAGTATTTTCTCCTTTAATTGTATTTAATTAACCTCTGTTCTCTGTGATTTCTGCTGTTATTGTTAATTGACAGTAACTCAGCCAAAGCCAAATAGTCCTTATCTGCAACTAATGGTGGATGACTTGAATAGATGAGACATTATATCAAGATTTCCTTACCTTGATGTTGATGCTTTAGTCAGAGTTAGCCACTCCCGCTCATTTATATGTATTCTATCAAATGTGACAGTTTTGGTGGTGTTAAATTTCTAACTTAGAGTTACCTGATTTGGAGTTGGCATTTATTCTGTGATACTGAAGTTCTCTCTGTTTAAATCAGCTACCAAGCTGTAGAATATATGAGTAGAGGAGAAGATCCAACCATAGCTTGCCAAAAAGTGATTTCAAGAATTCAGAAGTATTTTCCAAAATTCTTTGGGGCTGTTATATGTGCCAATGTAACTGGAAGTTATGGTAAGTTGTATTTGAATTTTGATTTATGCGAACTTACAAATGTTTATAAAACATACCCTTTTAAATACTGTACTATGGAATACACAATATTCAGTAGAAAAGGAGACTGTGTAGAGTAGGCTCTGGGTAAATGTTAACTGATAATCCTTCAAGACCCATAAAGTGTTAAAAGATACCTAAAACCCTTTTTGGTTGACTACTGATAGTTATTTTATTTATTTATTTTTTTGCTTTACTGATAGTTATTTATGATGTGTTCTTTGGCTCTAAGTTCTTATCTTCTACATGTGTCCTAAAGGGAGTTCAGCTTTAGTGTCAGTACATGTTGAGATGTACTAATTTAGTCAAAAGCTTTTACTAATTAGAGGTAGGTAGGGATAAATTATTTCCTGAACTTCTTTCCTACGCATTTACTTAAATGATTCAGCCATTTAGATCTTCTTGGGGCTCCAAAGAACAAAATGTATTACTAATTAGTAAACCAAAGAAGTTAGCAGAATTATTTTTGCACTGTTTGAGGCATGTCTTTTGCTTCATTTACTTTCTGTATGAGCCTATCACAGTTTCAAAGCATTTTAAGATCAACCACTGCTGATTCTCATTAGTGAATTTTCAGATGGGGAAGATATACAGCTTACTGATCAATACGACTTATTAGGTTAGACTGCTTATTATTTTCTTTGATCTTTTACTTCCTACACGTCTGTATTTGAAAAACTTATTTGAGGAATTCCTTATTCTTTTTTAAGTACTAAGATACAAAATCAGTAAAGAGTTATGGGGGAGGGAAGGTTTTATGTATGAAATAAGTCAGTTTCATTGATTCCCTCTTAAGAAATAAACTGTAGAAGGCTCACAGTTGGATTTAATAGGATGGAAAATGCTAATTATATAATTGTAGATGAATTTAAAATGACTAGTACCTTACATTTGAAGTAATGAGTAGAAGGGACATGTCCCCCAGGGGTTTTTAAGCAAAAGATGAAGTCAAGACAAAAAGCATCTTATCAAATAACTCTTCTTTGTATGAGATTAAGAGTAGAAGAGAATAGGAAGCAACTGTGATATACGGTGGGGGTGTTAATGGATGAATAATACAAATGTTCTAGTAGCTAGGGAAATAAAATTTTTGGATGATGTACCTGAACAATTTCTTATAAGAAAGGGACATGAAAATAGTAAAATACTAGAAACAACAGCATGTGTATGGAACAATCAGCAGATTTTCTGAAGTTCAAGGGGATTGCTTCCCCACCACCTCATTTCTCTCTCTCCCTCCTTCCCCTCCCCCTTTCTCATGGCTACTCAGTACTAAGGAGTGTTCTTCTTTGTGGCTTTATCATACATAGGGATAAAATAGCCAGTGTCCAGGCAAATAGCAATATCTGGTAGTTATAAATATATGCATCCTGTATTTAACCACACAACTTTCTCTTTTGATCCAAGGTGCTGCTTGCAATAAACTTCCAGCATTTACTCAGTTTAGTTTCATGGTTTATAATCCTCTAAAAGATCAACCAACTGAGGAAAAAGTTGACTGCATCTAATCCATCTTTTTTGTCACTATCTATATTTAAAGAAGAAAGAAACAAAAGCAAAAAGTTATGATCATTGTGTAGTGGTCCCAATGTATTTTAAGATTCCTGTATAAAATAAGCACAAAAATAAATTTATGCTGAAATGGCACTTTCTATATCGGAAATTTTCATATTATCTATTTTTATTTAAGCTTTGTATACCCCCTAAAAATTAATATCCATATGTGTGTTGTATATATTTAAAATGTAAACAATATTTGAATTTCTGATTGATGTTGCAAGAAATTGCTATTTGGGGATTTATTTTCACAGTGATATATTAAATCCAAATCATGTGAGTACTTAAAATAATTAAAGTATAGAAGCCTTTTAGGCCTTTTTCAAAGGTAGAGTAACACTAAGATGTGGCATATTCAACCTGGTCGAATTTCAGTTTGTTATGTTCAATATGACATACCTCTTACCACTGATTCTTAATTTTACCTAGCATTCCTAATAGCTTGAAGCAGGAAGAATGCTATTAATATAGTTGCTTTTTTATTTTGCACATATTAGAAAATATGGACAATCTTCTGGTAAGCTATTATATTGATTTTGTTAGGATTACTCTCTGATGGACCACTGAACGTAGGAAATTTCTTGAGCCACAAAAATCTCTGATCTTTAAGCTACTGATATTCGGTATTGATCATGTCTCTTGCAAATCATTAGGGGCATTTGGTTTATGCTGCAATTTTACTAATATCTCCTGCAGAGGTGGGGGTTACAATTAGAATTAAGTCAGTAAGTGTTCTCTGGCTTGGTATTATTTTCCTAACTTCTGAACTATCTCTAGCAAGTATGTGGAAGTTGTGTGTCTGCTTTCTCAGCATCATCTTTATTTTCCCCTCAGTATCAGGATTGAACCCTGGACACAACCACTGAGCCACATTCCAGCCCTTTTTACTTTTTATTTTGAGACATTTCACTAAGTTGTTTAAGGCCTCACTAAATTGCCGAGACTGGCCTTGAGATCCTCCTGCCTCAGCCTCCCAAGCAGCTGGAACTACAGGCATGCACCCACACCCAACTCTCAGCATCATCTTTTTCCTTCAAAATGATTCTCTTTAAAATCAGGAGTCATTAATAAACTATAAGTACAGTATTATCCTCAAACTTCAGTATTCTATGCCTGTTTTGGTGTCGACTCTATCATAATTTAGGGTAGAAAGCTGTAATGTTAGGAGGACTGGGTGGCACACACCCATAACCCCAGCAGCTTGAGATGCTGAGGCAGGAGGATGGCGAGTTCAAAGCCAGCCTCAGCAACTTAGCAAGGCCCTAAGCAAATCAGCAAGACCCTGTCTCTAAATAAAATACAAAAAAGGGCTGGGGATGTGGCTCAGTGGTTAAGTACCTCTGGGTTCAGTCCCAGTAGTGAAAAAAGGAAGCTGTAATGTTGAGAGTGACATAGATCACTTTTTCTCAGGCTTTGCTGTGTATCAAGACTGACTGGGGAGCCTCTTTAAAATCCTCTGCTCTATCCCACTAAATCAGAGTCTCCACAAGTGAGGACTCAAGGTCTAGATTTAGCAACAACTTATGGTAGTCTGAAAGCTAATACAGAGACAGTTCTACAGATTCACACTCAGCAAAAGAGGAAACCTCAACTTTTGAGGGTTCCCAGGAAGGATGCCAACTTGCCTAATCTGATACAAGGCCTTGGAACAGGGACAAGAAGCCAAATTTAAACTTGCAATATATTTATTTTAAGATGATACTCCTGTTTTGCATATTTCCATTAATAAGTTAGGCAGTCTTTTACCACCAGAAAAAGGAGAGTAAAGCTTAAAGTATTTATGGCCTGTCACTCCTCAGCAAATTGGGAGCACAGCTGACAAAAATCAACCTACATACGTTTGTAAAGGATTCTTTCTCTTTTATTCACACTCTTCCTGATGAAAATAACATCCCTATATATCTAAAGTAGAAAGAGAAATGGAATTAGCTTTGGAAATACATTTTTAAAGTGCTGTTTGAATAAGATATTATTTAAATACTGCATATGTGTTATCCTTTCTTTTGAAAAGATAAAATTATTTTATCCCTAGTGAAGACATGTATAAAGGGAACTCACATCTTTGATGATGTTTAGATACCAGTGTTCACTGGGGTTGCAGGGAGGACACAGGAAACAGTGAGATGGCACAGTCAGCAAAGGATTTGTGAGCCAGTCATTGATGGAACTTGACTGTTTCCCTGAGACTTAGGAAAAGCAAGAGAGTAACTTGGGAAGGGAATCCTAGAAAATTTAATCATGGTCTTAACTTTTCCTGGAGACAGTTGGTTTGCCTCATGTATCCTGGCTATGGCATTGTTATAGATTCACGGCTGTTACATAGCAAAGGGTAAAGGTAAGGGATTCAGTTCAGAGCTTTTGCCCCATGCTGCCTTTTTTTTTTTTTTTTCCTTTGACCCTATCAAAAATGTTCATTTACCTGCTACCTAGGTGAAGTTACCTTGGCCTAATCATACATGTGGATTAAAGCAACTTTCCTAATTGATTCTGAAAACAATATTGTCACTTAGATTCTTCTTTTTAACTTTTTATTCTCACTATTTCTCTGTTCTCAGAGAAGAGAAAAGTTTTTGTACTCAGTCCTTTCATTTAACATAACCAGCACAGGAGTTGGTGGACTTAAATTTGAGCATAATCTTAGCCCATTTTAACAGCAACACTTAGAAAAAAGGAAGTGATTTTGGTATCAGCAATATCAAAATGTCTTGATGATTAACCCAGAGGCTGCACTTCACGTGAGTGCTTTTTATTTTTAGCACAATAGACAAAAAGGAAAATGTTAACCAGAGTATGTAATAAAGATTTTGCTAATTTTGTGCTCTTTGTTACTCACTTTGATTAATCTCTGGAACAAATTTTTTAAATTGTTTCACTTCCTTTGTTTAAAGGGGTCAAAATGACTTCCTGTGTGTTCTCAATTCTACTAGCTACAGTATATTCTGGAAGTCTTGAATTATGTTCAACAAACGTTCTCAGCTCTGCCTACCTGGCATATCGTAGGGTTTTTGGTCTTCTTGGTCCCCTTGCGATTTGGTGCAGTCATGTGACTTTCTGGTAATGAGTGTTAAGCAAAAGTGGAGTGTGAGACCTTCCCAGGCTTGCTTTTCTTTTCAAGCATAACAACATGGTAGTTGCCGCCCCCATCAATCCGTGTCCTTGAGTAACAATAAGGAGCATACCCCGTGACAGTACATTTCACATGTATTGGGATTCAATATAGGCTACTGATATATAAAATACACTTGAATAGTTAAAAAGTTTTGTAAAAGTTATTTAATGACAAGCAAAAGTCTTTAAAGGTCAAAAGCAATTTTTTTACAAATAGACATCCAGAGAGATATCAATAGGAAATCAATCAAGAATTTTAAAGATACTGCTGGATGACTTAAGAATACCATTATGGTTTTGAAAAGAAGCATACATTCTGATTCAACTGTACAACACTGGAAAGGGGAAAATTATGGAGACACAAAGATCAGTGGCTGTGAGAGGCTCGTGAAGAGAGAGAAATGAATAGACAAAGCACTGGCTATTTTTAGGGCAGTGAAACTATGATCCTGCAATGGTATCAGCATATTAGAATGGACAGTGAAACAAGAAAGGAACTACTGGATGCATGTCAGTATACATCTGTCCAAACCTCTAGGAAGTACAATAGTGAGAGTGACCTCTAATATAAACCACAGATTATAGGTCATGCACAAAGGCAGGTACATCAAATTATAACATATGTGCCACTCTGGTATCGTACTTTGATGGTAAGGGGGCCATGAACTTGGGTGAGAGGGTGTAGAGGAAATCTCTACCTTCCTCAGATTTTGTTGTGAACCTAAAACTGCTCCAAAAAAATAATATGGTACAAGCCCAACACAGTAGTGCACACCTGTAATCCCAGTGGCTCAAGAGGCTGAGGCAGGAGAATTGTAAGTTCAAAGCCAGCCTCAGCAACTTAGTGAGTCCTTAAGCAACTTAGCAAGACCCTGTCTCAAAAAATAAAAACAGACTGGGGATGTGGTTCAGTGATTAAGCATCCCTGGGTTCAATCCTTGGGCCAAAATGAACATTTGAAAGGAAAAAAGCACATATTACATAGATTATTTTTTATAATGGGGGAGGGAAGTTCAATTTTTAAAGGTCTTAATCTGAGTATGTGCTAGAGTATCATATAATAAAGAAGCCAGCATTGATTTAGCACTGGATACTGAGCTCTTCTACATGTACTTTCTTACTCAGTTATACCAAAAGCCAATGAGGACGGTAATATTAGTATCCTTGGTTTAGATATTTTATGCATAGTAGTTATATTCACTTCAGGCACACAACACTGGCTTTTGTTCAGGGCTACATTTGTGTGTGTGTGTGTGTGTGGTTTGTTGTTGGTAAAACATTGTAGACCTGCAGGAAGTCAAAATAAGAATGAAAATAGTTGTTTTACAAGTTCGGAACCGAAGGAATGGTTTAACAAAGACCAAGAAAGATAATCTTTTTGAGATTTTCTTATAAATAGTTCACACAAGGAATTTTGAGTTAATTATAAAATTTCCAAAAGATTCCTTACCCCAAATACCATATAAAACACCTAAATGTTAACTGCACATATTTGAATAAAATATTGAAATATTAACTATATAATTCAAATTTTAACAGGTTACACTTGAAATACTACATACCAAATAATAGATATCCAAGCAATTGACCTTTCTTCCCTTTATTCAAAGTATTCTTAATAGAGCTTTATTCTACTGACTTTAAGTTGTTAGAAATATACATGTATGCTGTACATATGGAAACAAAAACATCTGTTTTCACTATATGAAGTGATTTGGTTTGGGAAGGTAAATAATAGGCATAATGTATTTTTAATTGATACATTATGCACATATACTTTCATAGCCCAAAATGATTAATTGTTGAACTTCTTTATAAAGTCTCATTAATTCTGATGCTTGATGATTGGATTTTGGACATAATTGGACTCAGCATCTCTTACAGTGTAGTTAAATTCATTGGAATAAAAATTTCTGCTGACATAAATATATAAAATTGATGCTAACTATGAAGATAAATTAAGACCTATTCATGTCACGTTGCTGGTCAATTTTGTGCTAAAGTTCCTGTTTTAATCAGCCTTTTCACTGCTGTGACTAAATTATAGGACCAGCACAATTACAGAGGAGGAAAGGTTTATTTGAGGGCTCACGGTTTAAGAGGTCTTAGTCCATAGAAGGCTGGCTCCATACCTTGGGGCTCAAGGTGAGGGTGAACATCATGGCACAAGAGAATGGCAGAGGGAAGTAGCTTGCATCATTAGGAAGCAGAGCGAGAGAGACTCGACTCTACAGATACAAAATATATACCCCAAAGCCAGGCCCCAATTCCAACCTCCAGGCACACCCTACCACTTCAATTAATCCCATCAGGAATTAATTCACTGACTGGGTTAAGACTCTTACACCCAATCATTCTCTGCTGAACCTCCTGCATTGTCTCACGTGAGCTTTTGGGGGACATCTCACAGCCAAACCATAACAGTTCCTAAACCTTAAAAACAAAACTACTAAAGAGCATATTTATTTTTTTTTTTTTTTGAGTATTAAACTTCGTGTGTTACTCAGTATATTTTCAACTGCTACAAAGTTGGGAAGATGACATAATGAGGTCCACAGAAACAATTGTTTGTGGTTAATATGTGCTGTATAATAAGTGTTTTGCTATATGATAAATGTTTTCTTGCTCAACCCAAGGTCAGAAAATAAAGAAGTGTTATATTTCAGTATTTGAAGAAAGCAAACCCACTTGAAAGATAAAAGTATTTGCTACATTCAGAAGGGATATAATGGAAGCTAAAACTGCTGTGATCAACCTATTTGCTTCTGAGTTCAAGGGAAAGGAAGCTATTTATAGTTCTAATGCATGGACAGTGCACTAAAGAATTGGTCAAACTGATTTAAACTTGTGACCTTTCCATGCAGTGCTTTAGATGTATTTGCTCATTTATTTTCTTTAATTAAAATCTGATTCCTGTAATGTGGATGGTGACATATAATATTTATAGGAAAATCAAAGTAAATGTAGAAAAACAAAGTTCCTTCTAATTGCTAATGATCTATCTCTATTTCTTTCTAGCTTGTGCAAAAGCCTTGAGCACCATAAATGTCAAAATACTTCTTTTCCATTCCTAAATAAAACCAATATTATTTGTCTTCCTTTCTTGTTCTGTTCATTGTAATTAAGCTGATTCAAAATAACCAAAGGAAAGTTCAGAACAAAAGAAACATTAGATGCTCCAAGCTCACTCAATTTAGTTCAAATGAGGCTAAAGCAATGCTGTGCCCACTTTTACCAGCAAAACCAATCGCTAAATGTTAATAGCTTGAAATCAGCCCTGATGGTTGTATTTACACTGCGCATGTCACCAAACACTATGAACTAGGGCTTATTTTTCCCCCAAAGAGAGAGAGTTTTTAAGATTTTGAGATAATATAGCATAAATGTGTGTGTGCGTGCGCACACGCACACACGCACACATTGTCTTAGAAGAAATCTGGAACTTGATGACTTGAGTTCAAACCCTGGCTCTCAGATATTAGTTATGTGACCTTGAGCAGTTAACGGATTTCATTGTGCCTCATTTTCCATAAAGTGATAATGTTGATAAGATAATGTTGACAAGATGTTGGTGTCCTTTCCACTCCCCATCCCAGGTTCACATATGGAGCCTAATACCCAGTGTGATAGTAATAAGAGGTGGGGCCTTTGGGGAGTGATTAAATCATGAGGGCTCTACTCTCATGAATATGATTGTGCAGTTATGAAAGAGGCTCTAGGAAACTCCCACGTGAGGACATATTGAAAGCACCACAGTGCTGGGCATCCTGATGCACACACCTGTAAGGGATTTGGCTCAGTGGTAAAGTGTCCTGGGTTCAAGAAAACAAAGGAAGGAAGAAAAGAAGGAGCTACCTGTGGAGCACAGCAAGTCTTCACCAGAAATCAGATCTACAGGTGCCTTGATCTTGGACTTTCTAGCCTCCAGAACTGTGAACAACAAATTTCTGTTATTTGTAATTATCTAGTCTAAAGTATAGATTAAGACATCTACCTTTAAGGATTGTATAGGAAAGTTGCCCCAAGAATTCAAAATTCAGAATTCTATGTGTCTGGCACATAGAAGGTACTCAGCAAATGTTGGCTAATATTATTTAGACTAAAGACAATCAGAACCAATAGTCTTTAACTTACTGTATCTGATATATCATGTATTTTTGTTAACCACCATTAGTAGTATATTGCATTCTACTGCCAATTTACTACATTATTCCCAAAAATGCAAACAGGGAAGCTATGCTCTAACATACAACTTCTTGTGCTAATTCAACTTTTCCTATGCTAGCAAAGGTGACCTTTATACTCAACTATATGCTTTGCACCATTGTATCTCTCCTGTAAGATGCTGAGAGGGCATCACTTTGTTTCCTGAGCCCACTTATATAAAATTACATTCTTTCTCTTTTTTAAATTTTTTTTTGGTAGTTGTAGATGGACAGTATGCCTTTAGTGTATTTGTTCATTTTTATGTGGTGCTAAGGATAATTAGAATTATTAATTAGAATTAATTAGAATCTCTAATAGTTTTGGAAATGAACTTACTCTGCTGTTTTAGTCAGCTTTTTCACTGCTGTGACTGAAAGATCTGCCCAGAATAATTTAGGGAAGGAAAAGTTTATTTGCAGGTTCACGGTTTCAGAGGTCTCATTGCCAGTGCCTCCAATGTGCCAGGCAAGCACTCCACCACTGAGCTACAGCCAAGCCTCTACACTATTTCTTAATTACAGTATTTTATGCAAAGAGTGCCTTCTCACAACCCTCTTAATGTTTAATACCCTTTCAGGAACTTGCAGGCTGTGTGGATATTTTCTCCCTCTACTCCTTTAAAATTATTTAAAAAGAAAGAATTTAAATAAAACAAACCCATGATATCAAAGGAAATGCAAAGAGGTCAGTGGAGGACTTCAAAGAAAAGCTTTGAAAGATAGAAGAAAGATGTCAAAAAAAAGTAAAGTGAAGGAGATTATATCCTGGAAATTATAAGTGGAAAAATTAAGAAATCAGAAATGTCAGTAATGATACAGTTAACTAGTGATAAAAAAAAAGTAACACCTACTCCTTTCCCTAGATTTGGTTCATTTTGTAAAAACTATTTAAGTGGATACAGCCCACCCTGTATCTTGCCTAGCCAGATGTTGGCATTGGAAAGGAACTACTGCTTGGTATTATTTAATAAAACCCTTTTTAAAAATTATTTTTTATTTTTACAGACTGCATTTTGATTCATTGTACATAATTGGGATACATCTTTTTGTTTCTATGGTTGTGCACAATGTAGATTCATACCATTCATGTAATCATATGTGCACACAGGGTAATGATGTTAAAACCCTTTTTGAAATGTATTTTTTTAGTTGGACACAATGACTTTATTTATTTTTATGTGGTGCTGAGGATTGAACTCAGTTCCTCACACATGCTGGGCAAACACTCTACCACTGAGCCATAATCCCAACCCTAATAAAACCCTTTAATAGTTCACTGCCAACCCATATTCAACAGAACATTTTGGAGTCAAATTACACAAGTCAATTAGAAATTCTATAGGAGACAAAATGGAGGGTAAGAAATTATCTGGTACTCTGTATCTGAAGAGCAGGACAAACAAAAACACAAATATCTAATTATCCAGAATTGCATGAAGATCCCCCACTCCTTTCCAATCCCTGGAGGATCCTAAATGTTCTCAGAGGAAGCAATGCCTCAAATGAAGATTCAAGCATGGCTGTTTGCTGAGATACAATTTAACTATAGAAGAGTTTAGACTGGACTAACCTTTGTGAATTAATTAGAATCTCTAATAGTTTTGGAAATGAACTTACTCTGCTGTTTTAGTCAGCTTTTTCACTGCTGTGACTGAAAGATCTGCCCAGAATAATTTAGGGAAGGAAAAGTTTATTTGCGGGTTCACGGTTTCAGAGGTCTCATCTACAGACAGCAAGCTCCACTCCTTGGGGCACAAATTGAGGCTGAACATCAGTGCAGAGGGTGTGGCAGAGAAAAGCAGCTCACATGATGATCAGAGGCACTGAGAAAGACTCCACTCTCCAGATACAAAATACATACCCCATTGCCACGCCCCCCAGGAAACACTTCCTCCAGACATACCCCACCTGCCTCCAGTTACCACTCAGTTAATCCCATCAGGGATTAATTCACTGATTAGGTTAAGGCTATAACCCAGTCTATAACCTTGCATTGTCTCATACATCAGCTTTTGGGCGACACCACATCTAAACCATAGCATCTGCCTTGACAATCTTGGCAGAAGAGGCCTCTCTTGGACATTTGCTGACTTACATTATAGCTCAGAACTTTTTTCACCCTTGTCTTTCCATAGGTGTGATCACAAGAGCACATTCCAGCAAATGTCCTACACACAAATTTTTGACTCAGAGTCTGCCTCCCCAGATTCCCTTCTGCTGTAACATTCATGACAGAACGTATTCCAGTATAGAGTCCCTGGATGCATTCTGAGCTTATTCAACGTATATGACTACTGCTGGAATGAGAAGGCTATGAAATGAATAACTCTAATCATTCCTCTTGAACTTTGGGTAGTTAAGACTGGTAAACCTCAGTTTTCTCATCTATAAATGAAGTGAGATACACACACACATGAATATTATAGAGTTCTAAAAGGAAGGAAATTCTGACACATGCTACAGTATGACTGAAACATGAGGACATTATGGTAAGATATTAAACGAGTCATACACACACACACACACAAATAAGTACTGTATGATACAGTACCTAGAGGTACCTAAAATAGTCAAATTCATAGAGACAGAAATGGATGGGTGGTTACCTGGAACTGGGGAGAGGAGACAATAGGGAGTTATTTAATGGGTGCAGGTTTCGGGGAAGATGCAAATGGTTAATGATGATTAAGATAATACTTTAATAATAAATAATGACTAAGGTGGTAAATATTTTATGTGTTTTACCAGGAGGGAGCAGAAAGGGGGAGAGAGAGAAAAGGAGAGAAAAGGTGATTAATTTATAACAATCTCCAAAGTCTTTACCTTTAGTTAGGTCCCCATAGATGTCACTTTCTCTTATCATGTATTGAGATTGAACTGCCTATTGTTTATTACAATAGATCTAGTTCCTGGAAATTCCAGCTTTATAGATTCATCCCTACTCAGTTTCATCACTAGTCAACTATTAAAAGGGTGTATAGATCATCAGTCCAAAGAAAGGCCTCATAGGAGTCATTCACTTAGTTACTTTAGCATAGCAAATACCTAAATATGAAATAATTATTACCCTGATTATGACCAAGAGTTTGGGCAAAGAAGTTTATTCCAACAATACCAAAACATAGGTTTTCCACACAAGCCTCTGGGGCAGAGGTCACAATCTGCCCACCCTCTGATCAAAGATATCTTCATATATATTTTGTTTGTTAGTCCAATGTTTAAAATATTTGAATATGTTGCCAATGTTCAAAAACTGTAATGGAAAAAAAAAACTCTCTCCCATTATCACTCCTTTTCATAACTGTACTAGAAGTCCTAACTAATGCCATAGGCAAGAAGACAAAATAAATGGTATACAGACTGGGAAGGAAGGAAAAAAACTATCTTTGTGGATGAAATGAATATTATCTGTGTAGAAAATCTAAAATAATCAACAAAAATATCTAGTAGAACAAATAAACAGTTATAACAAGAGTGGTATTTTGTTCTTAGTTTCAAATTTCATTTGTTCATTGTTGATAGTGGAGATTCCTTAGAAAACTTGGAATAGATCCATCATTTGACCCACCCATCCCACTCCTTGGCCTATACCCAAAGGACTTAAAATCAGATTACTACAGTGATGCAGCCACATCAATGTTCATAGCTGCTCAATTCACAATAGCTAGATTGTGGAACCAACCTAGATGCCCTTTAATAGATGAATGGATAAAGAAACTGTGGTATATATACACAATGGAATATTACTCAGCCATAAAGAAGAATAAAATTAAGGCATTTGCAGGTAAATGGATGATGTTGGAGACTGTTATGCTAAGTGAAATCAGTCAATCCCCAAAATCCAAAGGCCCAATGGTCTTTCTGATAAGGGAATGATGATGCATAATGCAGGGTGGAATGGTGGCAAGAATGGAGGAAGGATAGATAGCATAGAGGGAAGAGAGGGGTGGGATTGGGGTGGGGGGGTAAGAATAATAACAGGATGTGTGACAGACATCATTGCCTTCTGTACATGTATGAATGCACAGATGGTGTGATTCTACTTTGTGTACAACCAGGGAAACAATAGCTGTACTCCATTTGTGTTCAATGAATCAAAATTGAATAAATTTTAAAAAAATACCACTTGACAACCAAATATAATGAAATACTTAGGTACAAACCTGACAAAAATACGTACGAGATTTATATGAGGAAAAGTACAAAACTATGAAGGGAATAAAAGTACTAAATAAATGGAGAAATATTCGATGTTCATAGATAAGAAGACACAATACTGTCAAGATGACAGTTCTTCTCAACTTAATGCACAGATTCAATGCAAAACAATTCAAATTTCCAGCAAGGTATTTTGTACATATTGATAATTCTAAAATTTATACAGAGAGGCAAAAGACCAAAAGTAACTAACGCAATACTGAAGAAGAACAAAGTTGGGAAACTGACTCTATTGAACTTCAAGACTTACAATAAAGCATGGTGATCAAAATATTGTAGTATTGGTTGAATAGACAATAATAGATAAATGGAATAAAATAGAGAGCTCAGAAATAGAGCACCTAACTAGAGGCAACTGGTCTTTCACAAAGGACCAAAGACAATACAATGGAGAAAAAAATGTCATTTTCAACAAAGGTACTGAACAAATTGGATATCCAAAAAATAGAATCAAGACACAGAACTTGCACCCCTCACAAAAAAAAAATCCCCCAAAATAAATCATATACCTTCATTTATTTTTTAAATTTTTTAAAATTGATTTTTAAATTTTTGTCTCCTTTTTTATATATTATTTTATTTTGTCTTTTTTCATTGTTTTTTTTTAGTTACACATGACATTTTGACATAATTATAAAAGCATGGAATATATCTGGTTCTAATACAGTCCCCAGTACCTCTCCTTCCTCTTCCCTCCTACCACTCCCTCTTTCATTCCCTCTACTGATTTTTCTGTTATTTTTTTAAAAATGCAAAACTATAAAATTATATAACTCCTAGAAAATCTAAAGGATCCGGGTTTGGCAATGAGTTTTGTATAGAAAACCTAAGGCAACAACCATGATAAAAGTAACTGGGGGACTGGGGTTGTGGCTCAGCACACTTGCCTAGCACACATGAGGCCCTGGGTTGGATCCTCAGCACCACATAAAAATAAAATAAAGGTATTATTGTGTCCACCTACAACATAGTAATTGAAGCTCTGTGAAATAGACTATCAAGAGAATGAGAACTACAACTGCAAAAAATATTTGCAAAAGACATCTGATAAAAGACTTTCATCCAAAATATGCAGAGAACTCTCACAACTCAATAATAAGCAGTATTTTTAAATGAGCAAATGGCCTGAACAAACATCTAACTTAAAAAGATACAGCTGGGCTGTGGATATAGCTCAGTTGGTAGAGTGCTTGCCTCACAGGCACAAGGCCATGAGTTCAACCCCCAGCACTGCAAAAAAAAAAGAATACGGAGATGATAAGTAAGCATATTAAAAGATGCAGCACATCCTATATCATTAGGAAATTCAATTAAAACAATACTGAGATACTACTATACATCTATTAAAATGGCCAAAACCCAGAACACTGACAATATCAAATGCTAGGGAGGATGTGGAACAAGGAAGAATTTTTATTCATTGCAGGGGAGAATGTAGAACGACACATGTGAAATGAAACACAAAACCGAAGATGGTTTGGCAGTTATTACAAAACTAAACAATCTCTTATCATGTGATCCAGCAATCACTTTCTTTGGCATTTTGCTACATGGGTTGAAAACTTATGTACACACAGAAATCTTCACACAGATGCTTACGGTGGCTTTATTCATAATTATCACAACTTGGAAGCAAGTTTTTCTTCAGTAAATGAATAGATAAACCCTTGTACATCCAGACAATAAACTATTATTCAGTGCTGAAAAGAAATGAGCTTTCAAGCCATGAGAAGATGTGGAAGAAACTTAGATGCGTATTACTAAGTGAAAGAAGAAAATCTATAAGGGTATATGCTTGTAATTCCAATCAGATTCTGGGAAAGCAAAACTACAGAACCAGTAAAAAGATCTGTGGTTGCCAGAAGTTAATGTGGGGTGGGGAGGGGTGAATATGCACAACAGAGAGAGAGGGCTTTTAGGGCAGTGAAACTATTTTACTCTATGATACAACAGGGGCAGATAAATGCCATGAGACATTTGTCAAAATGTACAACAGCAAGAGGGAATCGTAATGTAAACTACCAACTTTGGGTGATGATGACGGGTCATTGCAGATTCCTAGATTGGAACAATCCCACTTTGTTCATCCCACTTTGGTGGTATTGTTCATAGCAGGGAAGGCTAGGGAGGGAGCACTGGAGGTATTTGAGAACTCTACACTCCTGCCCAATTTTGTGAACCTAAAACCTGCTCTAAATTATTATCTACTAAGAAGAAAAGGAAACAAACAGTTGCCAACTTCTCTGAAAACCTGGAAGATTGGTCACCATTACAATGACACTTCCCATGATGATGGCCATCAGGAGCTGTGTAAGAGCTGTTCTCTTGGGATATACACAAATTCTCAAGTTTGTCAGCACCCTGCCAAGCATACTCTTTCCTTTACATTTCTTGCCTGGCCATGGTCATTTGAGTCTGTGGCCCCTGCTGTGGAGGGACTGTAATGACCTCATTCCCTTCCTCATTTGTGCATCCTATTTAGAGATATAACATTTCAGCTACAGTACAAAGAAAGAGTGCTAACTGGAAGTCAGAACACAGGGTTCATGGTGGTGGCGATTCCTGAATTTCAAATAAAAAAGAGGGTCTGCAATTCAGTTACAAAAAGGGGGGCCCAGGGAGTGCTGGGTTTGCACAGCAAGTACATGCATTTTTATGTGGGTCTTCTTTGGGAAGTTGATGGAGACTAGAAGGAGGCAACATCCAAAAATATCTTTTAGCATTCCCACCGGCTCAAACTCAACTCTGCTGCTAACGAGTTATGGGATCTTAGACTCTTTCTCTGAACCTCAGGTTTCCAGAACTGAACCCAAAAGGGTAAGCTAGAGATCACCTACTTAAATTCCCCACATCTGCAGCACTGTCTGGGTTCTGAGACCCACTGCAGGGTCTCAGGTTCCTCCCTAAACCTATGGAATCAAATCCTGCCTTTTCACACAGTCCCTAGCTGAGTCACACAGACAGAAGAATTTGAGCAGCACTGGCCTAGGTGATATCAAGTTCTCTGCATGATGAGTCAGCATTGTGAAATAGAAAGAATATATCATTGGAATTTGACAGACAGACCTAATCTGAAATTGTTTTCTATCACCAGATCATCTATATGCCATTGAACAAATTATGTCTTCTCTGAGCCTTTTTCACATCTGTCAGGTTAGGGATATTAATACATGCTTAGTAAGGATATTGTGGTGCTTATGAATAGTGAAGCACTTCCCACAGTGTCTGAGACACAATAGGAATTGAGTACATATTAATTCTACTGCCTTGCTCTCTCCCTCTTGCAGTATCAATAGTCTATAATTCTACAGGTCTCACTTCCTGCCACAGATCGATTTCCTACCACCAATGTCCCTAACTTACGAAGAAAAGAAACATAAAACACTAAGTCTTCAGAAAATAATGTCTGAGTCTAAAAACTCAAAGATATCGGGTGGCACTAAACAAAATGAATGCAAGCTTTGATGTGCACTACCCCTTAGAAATAAAAGAACTGGCTTCTTCCTCCACTACTGTCAGTTCAGCTAGGGACAATAAAACCAATGTTTTGTTTTTCAAATTATCAAAAGGATGCTGTTGCTTGGGGGCCAGATGTGTGTCCCTGGAGTGTTGTCCCAAAACAGGGCAATGCTGACCCAATTGCCTATTAAGTGTTGTAGTCTCTCAAAGTAACCCTGAAGAAATTTGTTTATTCTAAAGTTGTTAAGGGGAGAGAAACCTCTCCCAAGATATCTTTTTAAAAATGCTGTTCCATTGTATTTTGAGGTGATATGTTTTGTCTTTCACTGAATATGCTATTATTCAAAAATTGCTCACTTATCATTACACTCTTCATTCCGAATTCACTACACTGTGGCTTTTCTGTAAATCTTTTATGAACAAGGTCTCTGGTGGGTCCTCTTTAATTGGTTAAGGATTATCAGCAGAGAACACTGTCAAAACTCTAAACAGTATTTCTTTTAAAAACTTATGGCACAAAACTTTTCCAGGGATAAGGTGTCTGGATGCAGATAAAAACAAACCATGTTCTCGTGCCCACAAATACAATCTGAACTTGACTTGTCAAAATACAAAGAGCTTTCAAGTGCTCCATTAGCAGTCATATTCTAGAACTGCTTTGTTTCATAAAACTGAATCATCCATGTTATGATTCTCACAAAAATGGTTTAGAGAAAGAAGGGAGTTGGTGATCTCTGCTAATAAAATATTCTTGTAGCTATTCTCTCAGGACACCAACTAACAGAAGGTATCTAATTCAAGAGCTTCTAAAGAGTTTCCTTCTGTCATCTGGCAAATCTATACAACCATTTTATTATTCAAAGTGAATGAATAAACACATACAAACAAATATTAGTCACATGGACAGCAATTCCTCCTCTTTCCCCACATCCACAGATTGTTGTCTGACTCAGAGAATTCATGCCTGAATTTATATCAGCCTTGTTCAAAAATCCCCCATGATTTCTTCCTTCCATTCCTATCCCACACTTATGAGTAACTTCTCAATCCTTTCGCAATGATCCTATCACAATATGAACAAATACTTTGTTAGATTTTGCTACAGACTTCTACAGATGGTACCACTGGCTAAATTGGCTAATGTGACTGCTACTACATTGTCACTAAAAGCCAGTTATAAAACTTGCATTAAACTTA
This sequence comes from Glaucomys volans, assembly GCA_020662805.1. Classification (NCBI taxonomy): domain Eukaryota; kingdom Metazoa; phylum Chordata; class Mammalia; order Rodentia; family Sciuridae; genus Glaucomys; species Glaucomys volans. Next base: position 264,415 of record JAJEJO010004862.1, on the reverse strand, counting down.
GAAGTGGTACTAAAGGCACAATAAATATCATTAATTCCATACAAGTCTATGCTGTTATACTTCGTTATAATCAGAACTACCCCTTTATGCTTATAAAGTCATTTTTTAAGTAAAACAGGCATTTGAAATCATGACTGCACTCAAAATTAAAGCGCGGGCAATATTCTGCATGACATCTTAAGTTGAATGCAGACAAAGCAAGCTGATTCTAATGTTACCGTAAGTTGAATATCATTAAGAGGATACATTTCCTGCCAAGGTGTTCGTATCATGCATTCAAAAATCTAATACCACATCAGCAATTTTTTGATTATCAATAGTTTTTAGCTTAAAATCCTGTTTCCCTTCATTACTCTACTGGCTGTAATAGCCCTAGGATGCAGAGGGTATATGCAAAATTTTTGCCAGCTTTGAGAATTTGTTTGGGATTGGCATAATTTAAAATTAGAATTGAATTTAATCATGGTATTTTAAAATTACACTTTAACCCATCATATTGTAGATTTCCAATGTAGTTAAAGATGTTTTATATCTATTGTTCTTAGATTTTAGGACAATCATTCTCAGTCATTTGTACTTTTGGGACATTAATTAATCCCAGCACATCTAAATTTGGATTTTCTTCAAACCTTCTTTCATTCAGGCAACTCCTAGTCAGTAGCTAATAGAGAGGGCTTTTCCCACCACCTGTGCCACATGAGAGATAAATTTTCACCAGGGAATGAACCAGAGCTGACCACTCCAAATACAGATGGCTTCCTCTTCTTTTGATATTCTGATCTGCTTTGGAAAAATGGCTCAAAGGGTCAGGTATAGTTGAAAGAACTTTCATAGGAGATAATTTTTATATATCTCTTTTACCTGGGAGATTTTTCATAAGCCAACTCAGAACCGCTCTGCTTGGTATGCAGTACAGAAATAACTGGGTAAGTCTCTCATAAATTGAATTGAACTGACCATGGATTTGAAGTTACTGCCTTTCCCACTGAGTTAAAGCCAAATAGAGTTGCCTCCCTGGGCCAGGCTTTGATCAGTAGCATGGCACTTTCCTCTTCCTGACTTAAATGCATCCAGTCCCGAGCACTGGTTTTATTTAATGTTCTTGTTCACTTCACTGGAAATGCTTTAACTCTGGCACCTGCTGGCTGTGAAAGTGATTAGGATTTCATGGGACCAGAGCATTTCATTTCTAGTAAGCCACACCACGGCCCATAAATTAATACAGGATTATGCTTCAGCATTTACTCTGCAGGCTTGTTTTGAACTGAAAAGAAAAGGCAATTGAAGGATGAAGAAAAAAGGAAATGATGAGATGAAAAGTGAACAGTTTTACAAAACCTGACAGTGTATATTAGCATAGGCACTTTCTTATGAGGAAACTAAGAAACTCACACCACTACAGCATTGTACTTTGTTAATGCTGATAAGCCTCATTCTTTCCTCTCAAAACTGGACTCCTTTTACATGTTGAAAATATCTTAGCCTCTGTCAAAATGTATATTGGTAATCTTAAGTGTCTCTGAAAGCCAGTCCAGCAATTGGAGTCACAATCCCAGCTGAGTCCAGCCTTTCAGGCATTCCCTGCAAGGTGCCAGAAATATGAATAAAGCTGGCTTTGATCCTCCAGGTCATTGCATCCAAAGCCAAGTACTACCAAGTGACCTCTGTCAACATCAAGAGAGCAGAAGAATCACCCTGCTATGCTCTATTTTAATTCTCATGGTTCCAGATAGTTAAAGACAATGAAAATATTGCAGGCAAATTATGACCCATAATAATTCCTGATTTGGAATGGCCTATGTGCTGAGAAGAGATCCTACATTATAAAAAGTATGAAAGAGAATCAAAATAACGATAATATCTGTGACACAAGATCATCTGAAATTCAAATTTCAGTGTCCATCAACATTTTATTGGTACACAGCCACGATGTTTGTTTTTTTTTAATATTGCCGATGGCTGCTTTTATACTACAATAAGAGGGTATAAAATATTTAGTATATGACTAAATATATATTTGGTATATAACTAAAGTTTCTCAATTCCTGTTTCAGATCACTAAGTTTTGGGTTAATTTGTTACATTACATATAGGCAGCAGTAACTGAAATGGAAGTCAATACTGTTTCAAATGATATATATAAGAAAGCATTTTAGTTGATTTCTTAGCCACATACCTTTATAGTTAAGATTCAAGAGGAAACTAGCAATTAAACAAATTTAATATTGAATTTCCTGAGTATTTTCTCATTTATTGCATACAATGGCAATTTTCTTGTTCCAATGAGAAACTGGATGAAAGTAACATTTCTTCAACTCCTACCATATATATGCCAGACAATATATTAGGCCATAATAGCAATTGTAAATTGAAACATAAGGATTCTGCCCTCTTAGAGGTAGTAGTCAAATGCGGAAGATAGATGCAATCAGATAATTTCACAATACAATTGGTGATTGATTTGTTTTAAAAATTTGCATGCTGTGCTCTGATAATGAGACCTGGAAAATCTAGCCTTGACTTTGTGACAGCTAAGCGTCCCCCAAGATGTGATCCTTAAGACAAGGTCCTAATGGAAACTGGACTTAATTAGGCAAAGTGGAATGGGGGTGTTAAAGAGGGGAGAATTTTCTGGACTGCTGCAGTATGGTACATTAGAGTAACTGAAAGGTTAATGTTACTGGAGATAAGGAGAAAGTTGCAAGATAAAGTTGGAGATTACAGACCTGTGTAAACTGTTGTATTGGTTTTAATTTTTATCCTAAGATACCAAAGTATTTTATGAAGCAGCGTGGGGTAAAAGAGGGAACTTACCTTAATGTAATCATATTCACATTCTGAAAAGTCATTTTGTGATGTTGAAGAATAATTGATGTAAAGGAGAACTGTATTATACAGAATGGGAAACAAGAAATGTTGGTGATAACCAGTGTCAAGGAAGTAGCAATTTGAAACAAAATCTTCTCCCAACCCAGAAGACCTCTCCACAAAGGCAGAAAAGAAAAAAACACATGGCTTTGTTTTATTATTGAAAGGAAGCTAATCAGAATGCGTCACATATGCTAAGAAATTGCAAAGAAAGAAAGAAATCTCATTCTTTCATATAGTCAACCAGAATCAACCCATTATATACACATTCTCCAAACAATAACAAGTCCTCAAGGGAAAGGACTTGACAGCATTATTTGCTACACATAATTCATCCTAATTTTACCTGGTAATTAAATTAGGATGACCATGTGTGGCTAGACAATTGACTTCATGTAAGTGAAAAAAAACTTCTTAAGTCTTTATGCTGGGACACAGTTTTGCAATTTAGAGAGGGATTTTCTACTCCCCAGACACAGAAATGGGGAGACAGGGTTGCTATCTTCCATTTATATCTTAAAGAAATGGCTCCAGGTCGCTGAAAAAGACATTCCTAAGTCAAAGAGCTGACAAAATGTCTTTGGAGGGTTCAAAAGGTTTATATGCGTTTCAGAGAAAGGAAAAGTACTTAAAAGTTTTCTAAAGTAAATGCTGTGAAATGGTGGGGCAGGGGATGGGCGATAATCTCTTATTTTCAACAGGGAAAATTAAGCTTCTTATTTACAATATATATCTGTCCTCAGGCCAGTCCAAGGGGAAACAATATTTCAGAAAAGATGGAGCGTTGAGGAATTAATAATATGCATTTTTTGAGGTGGGAACCAGAGATTGAACTCAGGGGCACTGGACCACTGAGTCACATCCCCAGCCCTATTTTGTATTTTATTTTATTTGGGGCAAAGAAATCGTTATTGACTTTAATGAGGACTGTTTCTAGGATATGCGTGGATCTGAAGCCAGATGGAGTGATCTAAAGATGACAGTAGGTGGAAGAATAGAGTAAACAAAAACAACTTCAGTCATTTAATGAAGTTTGCCTGTGAAGAGAAGATAGGGTAATACCTGGTGGTGAGTGGGTAGACAAATGCCCACTGCTTTTCCTTAAGGGGAAGTACCTGAGCATGCTCAAAGCCAAGGAGAAGGCTCCAGTACAAAGGGGAGAGTGCAAATTCAGGATAGAGAAGGAATAATTGGTGATGTGAGATTCCTGGGGAAGGAAGAGAGGATAGGATTCACAGCATAGGTAGAAGAATTGAGATCTTGCAAGGGAGGAGAGGTTAAGTGCATGCAGACAGCTCTGTATCCTAGAAAGCACCGAGAACCTCAACGAACAACTTTGCAAAGGAATAGAGATTTTGTCACAATGAAGTGAACAAAGTGTGAACTTGATAGGGGGAGAGAGAGAGAGAAAGACAGATAGACAGACACAAGACACAGGCAATGACATATGGGGAAGAAATAGTATTTCCAGAATCCTGGGACACTGGACCTGTGGAGAGCAAGGGCCACCAGTTTTGCATTGCTTCTCTGTATATTCTCAGATTTCTCTTCTTGTGCTTCTATCTTGAATATTTGTCTTCTTCCAGGCTTTGTCCTGGGCCTTTTTCCACACACTCCCTTCGCTGTCTCACCTACTTCTATGACTCCGCAGCTAGGAATTGATGTTTCCCTCAGCTGTTCCCCCATCCTTCTCTCTCTCTTTCTCTGACACTGGGTATATAGATCAGCATGCCTACAAGCAAGTTCCACTGAAATGTCCCACAATCATCCCAAACTCACAAGTACAAATTCAACTCATTTTTTTCTCACCAAACATGTTCCCTCTACCATGTTTCCTGTCTCAGGCAATGCCAACCACATCCATTCAGGTGTTCAGGAACCTTCACACTCTATTCTCCAACACCTAAGCCTGGAATGAGTCATAGACTCTGCCTCACTTTTACATATATCACATCCATCCATTTCTCACCATTCTTACCAGGGAATCCCTAGATTGTTCATTATTTTCTGTCATGCAGATGACTGCAGCAGCCACCTAACTTATCTTCTTACCTCTACTCATGGGTGTTCTCTGATGCATTCTCTAAACTCTAGTCAGAGCGAATCTTAGGATATTCCAAATGTGATAAAGCATAGAATATTTTAGTAATGGCAATCATCCTAGATCAAGAAGTACTCCTTAATAGAGTGCAAAACTATGTCTTGATATGGTCTTTACTGACACCACCAACCCCACCTTTCACAATTCCCCACCTCTCACTCCATCTCTAACCATATCCCCTTCTGTGCCAAAATAACTCCTCGTCAATCTCAACCTTTTATATGATTTTTGTCATTGCTGCTGGTGCTTGTTTGTTTGTTTGGAGGCGCTGGGGATCAATCCTAAGGCCATGAGCATGCTGATCAAGCACTCTCCCACTGGACAATATCTCTAGCCTTTCCCTCTACATTAAACTTCATCACTTCTTATAGAGGGCTTTCTCTGGATCCCTTAATCCAGGTTGTCACTCTAAGTACTTCCTTAGCAAATCTTCTTCCCCTCCATCATAACATTTATCACACTAAGTTATTGTCCTTCTTAGGTGCTAAGACAGAAAACTATTTGTGGTAAGTGTTGTTTCCCCAGTTCCAAGTGTAATGTTTTAACTTGAGTAGGAAATCAATAGGTACTTGCATATGAAAGAAGGAAGGAAGCAAGCAATAAAACTCTAATGGAACAATATTGGAACTGATCATAAGGAAATTTTGCAAAAGTATAGGATGCTGTAGTAACTAAGATATGAGAAAGATGGTTTAAAGTTTAAAGGGCAGGGGAGGGCAGGCTTATTTCCTATTTGTGGTACCTGTATGCATATAGATCATGTTTTCCTGAACCTGAAGCTAGAAGTAGAATTAATTATATTAAAACTTTCATAATAAAAACATATTTTATTAGTGACAAAAAATGATCCCTGTTTACACTGGTATATGAAGATTAGGTGGTAAGATGTGACAGGCTGTGAATTAGTCTGCAATAATTCATGCTTTGGATGCTTTTTCCACAAGTGTGATAATAGGATGCCATCTTGACAGTAGGCAGGATTCAGAGCCCAGTCTACAAAATATTAAATTTTAAGTTCCTGTGTAAAAACTTTTTCCTAGATTTTTTCCCTCTAAGTACTTTAGTGTAAAAGTAGAAAATAAAGAAATTTGAACTTTCTCTTTTAGTTAACATCGGACTTTTCTGAATGAAACTTAGACTGTAACTACCTTACCCCTTACATAGCTAGGTAAAAAGTGGCATCCAGTGGGATACAGCCAGGGTGAGGGGCTTTCCCTGCTGTCTGGCAGATGTTTGCCAGTCTCACTACTTACTAACCTGTCAACATGTTAGTAAGGTAGTTAGATATCCCTAAGTCAGGTAATCTCTAGGAGAACAACGGAGGGGAGTAAGGAAGAAAGATCTTATGGCAATTGTTCTTGGCAAAATAATTTATACTTTCAAAGAGTCACTCCCTGATTTGACATAAATAGGAATAATAAGAAAGGGGGGCATAAATATCATTGCATTACAATTTACCTGGGTTCCTTTTGCTTCCTGATTAACACTGAAATTGTTATTTTTTTTGCACTTGGAATTCCTTTCCTCAAACTTTTGCTCTGTTATACCAAAGTACAAGTTTTATACTTTAACTCAGATCAATTTAATAGATAACATACCCTTCTGCAGTGTATCATATCCTTACTTGGAGGTTGGGCAAAGGTTTGTCACATCTTTTTTTCCTACAACTTCCATTCAAGTTAGCTATGAAAGCACATTATGCCTCTGAATGCCAGATGTGGCAGATTCTTACAGCTTTGTGAATAGATTTGCCATTTTTGTTTGGGTTGCTGAGTCAGGAAATTGATATTCTACTGTTGTGCTTTTAAAAGTATTTGCTGTGACTTCATTTTTTTCCCTCTGACAGTTGAAGCAGAAAGGTGGATTAGCTTTCTTGATTCCAATTATCTTCCCTGTAGTATATTGCTGATACGCTCTTGTGTCAGATAAGTTATGTGAAGAAGAAGAAAATGTCACCTGGCAAATGTGACAGTGTTTGAGAAAAAGCGTGAAAGGTATTTCTTGTCATTGATAGGTCTCCCAGAACCTTTTTTTTTAAAGGCAGGTAGAATTCTTTTGAAATATTTGAATTGGTTGTTTCTTTCTTCCAAATTCACTGAAAGATTACAGAGAAATGTCAACTTTTGTTTTTAGGAAAGATATAAATTAAGATAGAGTAGTTTCCTATTTGGTTTGTGGACATTTGAAAGTTAGATTGGTGCTTGAAGCCTTCCCTGTTTTTTGCTTCCACTCCCCGCCCCCCTCCACATTGTCAGATAGTAGGTCATACTGCAGAAAGACCGGGTCCTGGCTTCAGGAGAGAGAAATTTGAGACAATGACAGAATAATATCTGGTGCAAATGTGTGACTGTGTGTTATCATGTGTGCTTTTTGTGTTTCAAGAGGCTGACAAAAGCCTTGAGGTTTTGTGTACTCGTTCACCGAGTTGATTGCACAGAACCACTGAACAATACTGACCATCTGGTGAAGATGAGGTTTTTTAAATTTTTATATTTGTTTCATAATCATTCACCATTATTTTATTTTTTAAATGTTCTACTCTCCAGTTTTCCTTATTGAAGCACCTACATCTGTGGATCACATTGAGAGAATTTAAATCACAATTAAAATACTACACACATTTTTGAGACAAAGACACATCCCTTACAACTCTGTGGATCAGATGAAGGAACTGCTTAGAGGTAAGTGTTGGTAAGAAACTAGATGATTCTTAACATGAACTAGGCAGAAAGCTACAGCTGGGAGTTCAATGTGAATTCTTTGCCTAATGGATTATATCACCCTGTCTTTGTATGATATTCAGGTACAATTGTAATATGAAAGTGTAAAAAAAGGCTTTGTGGTTTAAGGTAGGGCTCTCTTAAATTTTTATACAAGAAAAACTAAAGACAATGTTTCCCAACTGCTACAGTGGATCCTGGCTTCCCCTAAAAGGACTGTAGATCACTTGCTAATCTTTTCAGTGAAAAGAAAAGTTTCCAGCACCATATTGAGTATATTTTTCCCTTTTTGATATAATTCTTATAAATATAAATAATCTTAGGTGTTCATGTCTCATTTAGTTGATTGTCATCATATCCATGGCAATGCAGCATTCTCAGTGAGAGTCCCTGTCTTGGCTTCTTTTCGTATTTATTTGGTGTCTAACAATTAAATAGGGATGAATCAGCTCTTTCAGTTCTCAGTTTTCTCCAACTCAGTAATTGAGCATTGCCAGAATAAGAAAACTCCCCTAATCATTCTCAAGATGTCTCCCTATTTGCCACCCAATCTCCTCAATCTAATGAGTAATCAACTGTTTACTGGGATCATGTAGAGACTGTATAAAAATTTTATTGCTTTAGGTTTAGTGAACAGAAAAGGGAGATCATACTGGATGAACAAAAAGAGGAAAACAGAGCAAGAAACCCAGTAGTATTTCCTTTGATTTTACAAAAAGACAGGAAAGGAAATAATGTAGATAAATAGAGAAAAGAAGGAAAGTTTGTAGAAAAATGAGAAAAGATTTGCAAACTCTGTTTCCTGTGACTGTTGTGGACATTTCCCCTAAATATGCCCTTCTCTGTCCTTCACAAACACACCTCAGGCTTTGATTAACCAGGTTTGATCTGCAAGATGAATTAGGAAAACCCTAGGGACACAGAAGGAGACAGACAGTTATCTACAGGGAGATGGATTACACCTCCTACTTGAAAAAGCGTGACTCCTTCCTAGGTCAACTTCTGTGCTAACAGTAGTTGCAGGCTCCCTGATTTTTCCTTTAGAGAATCTGTTTCTATAGAAAATGTAAAATGAGCAAGATTTCAGGACTACAGGAGGGAGAAAGGTGAATGGAAATGTGGTTTGTGTTAGAAATAATGCTTGGTAGTGAGAGAGGGTACATGCATATGTACCCTAGAAATAGTTTTAAAATTCTGCCTAGGTTCAGAAAAGCTGGCTAATCTGAAACTTATGACTTGGATAATCTGATACTTGGTGGGACTTAAATTTTACAGGACCTAGCCCAATCACGAAATAGAACTTTATTTTATTTTTTTCTAAAATTGGCCTTATAAAATTTGCTTGTATGTGTGTATGATACTGGGCATTGAATGCAGGGTCAGTCTACCACTGAGTTATACCCACAGGCTTTTTTATTTTTTATGTTGAGACAGGGTCTCACTAAGTTCCTGAAGTTGACACCAAACTTATGCTCCTCTTAAGCCTCCCACATAGCTAGGGATTACAGACAAGCACCAGTATTTGCTTGGCTAGTATTGGCTTTTAAAAACTATGAATGAATAGTCTTGCATTCTCTCTGCAACTCTATGATCATTTTCTATGTATTTATTAGACCAAAACATGCACAATATCTGTCATACATAGTCAACACTCGGTATTCATTAGTTTCACATCATATTCAATGAGGAGCATAGTTGGTCCCCAGTTGACCAATTTCCCTAGATTATGGCTTTAAGTTTACCAGGGTTATTATCATTTTATTTCAGAGTTTATAAAAATAAAAATGTAACATGTTGAGTATTACATATCCACATGTTCTATATCTTCAGGCTCAACCAACTATGGATCAAAAATATTCAGAAAAATACTGAACAATTACAGACCTCTTTTATGTCATTATTCCCAACATAGTACATGTAACAACTATAAACGAAGTATTTACATTGCATTAGGTATTATAAGTTATCTAGAGATGATTTAAAGTTTATGGCATGATGTGCCAACATTACGTGCAAATACTAGGCCATTTTATGTAAGGGATGTGAGCCTTTCAGTTTGGAATCTGCAGGGGTTCCTGAAACCAATCCTGAAACCTATCCAAGGGCAGTGGATATGTGCACACAAGTAACATGGTTGTAACAGATATCTCCCACAGATTGCCATAGGCCTCATATTTTGGTTTGGATGTGAGGTCCCCCAACAGCTCATGTGTGAGACAATGAAAGGTTTAGAAGAGAAATGATTGGGTCATTAGAGTGGTAACACAGTCAGTGAATTAATTCCCTGATAGGATTAACTGAGTGGTAACTGAAAGTGGGTAGTGGCAACTGGAGAAGGTGGGTCATTGGGGGCATGTCTTTGGGGTATATATTTTATATCTGGCCAGTGAAATCTCTCTCTGCTTTCTGATCATGTGCTGCTTCCTTCCACCACACTCTTCTGCCATGATGTTCTGCCTCAACTCAAGCCCTGAGGAATGGAGCCAACTGTCCTTGGACTGAGATCTCTGAAACCAAGACACCCCAAACAAACTTTTCCTCCTCTATAATTGCTCTTGTTGGGTCTTTTACAGCAGCAAAAAAGGCTGACTAAAACATCATGTGATCTGGTGGAAGTGGGGTGAAGGGAATATAGTCTGTGAACTGGGCAAACTACTAAAACATGCAAGAATTGCCAGGAGTGATGTACTCTCCACACAGGAAGACTACTCCAAATCTTAGAGAGAAGCAATTGCATAAGAAAGATAGAGCCACAGTAACTGTAAGAGAAAGAAAGAAAGGGCCCTTTTTCTCTGGAGCCAAACCATGGATGTTTTACCTGTGATCCATGAGTTTTGAGAAAACGAACTTGGTCCACACATTGCTGAGGACAGATACAACTACCAAGAACCTATGGATGCCAAGAGGATTGGAGGTCTAGCACCCAGCTATGGCCCTAAAAGATTAAAATAATGGACAAGAACCCTGTATCCAGAAATCTCATGTACTGGGGGATGAAGGGGAGAATTACCAAATAACATACCAATGGGATCATTTCAGACTGCCTGGTGGAGTAAGGATGCAGATCTAGATTGGCAAGCAGAAAGGTCCTCTTTGAGATGGTGACTTTGAAGTGAGAACTGAATATTGGAGTGGTGCCAGGCATGGAAAATATGGGGTCTGATATTTTGCAATGAATATTAACTAGCATAACTGGTCCATAATTATCACAACTATCTATCTCTATACCTGAGGTTTCAAAATGACAAACTTCTAAAGTATTTCTGAGAGTTCTGGTTATTTTGATGCAAATTCTGCATTAAATATAATGTACTGCATCCCCTAGATAGTCTTTGAAATTTTTACAAAATCCATCTAGTCACTCCTTATACTCAGGCATATTTTTTCTGTTAAGATAATCACCTTCTCCATTGGTCTTTGTATTATTGTTCCTTTTAAGCTTTCTTGGCATTCTCAGTGTTCATGGAGAATATTAATTTGAAAAAAACAATTGGGGAGGATTATGTAAGAAACTTTTTTCTGTTAAAGAGTATACTAAGCGATAGGAACAAGGTTGTTGTTTTTGTTTTTGTTTTTGTTTTTCCTAGTATGTGATTCAAAACTATTTGGTGTTACTTTGCTTTAGCCTTCAAGTAGCAAAGCTATATCTCAAGTGGTAACTGAAATGCTGTATTTCCACTTTCGGACCACTAACAGATTAAGTAACCTCCCTGTAATATTAGCACTCACTTCTCAAGCTTACTCTCATATGTAGACAGGAAATATGTTTATCAATGTATTCTGAAGGTACAAGGTCGGGAACAACGGTCAAAATTTTCTCTTGATTGTGGTTGCTAACAATTGCCTACTTTCCACAATTTATATTTCATCACTCTTTAACTAGTCCCTGTTGATTTCAGCTGGATGAGACTGTAACCAGTCATTTATACCCTAGTGAAAATGAGTCTTACTTCTTTCCTGGGATCTGACCTTGGTGCAGGAAGGGAAGAGAGAGTAGGAGGACTTTGTGTTATGTCAGGGAGTGAGATGAAGTAGGATTTGGAAGGCCTAAGAGTTGGTCATTCCCAAAGAGAAAAATCAGTGTAAAACAGGAACACTGTTTGTCAAAATATACCTATATTCTCACTGGTTTCCTTGTAGCTATGTCTTCAAAAATAGGATGTGGACATAGGATATTGTTAACATCTTTGGTGTTTTTTTCTATTTTCTCAGAAGATATAATGGAACTTCTTGATAAACAACATTTATTCTGTGGCAACTATGAGAAATAAGAATTAGACATTTCCTTGCCCTCTAGGGACTTACAATCTAGGGAAAGTGTGGTCAATAGCAGAAATTGATGTTGGGAGACAATATCCCATGCACTCGCAACATTTCTTTATGTTTTATGAGCAAGGATACTGCCTTCCTTTGTTTGAGCTATCTTTCCAGGAGTGTTTGGATGGTGAAACAATTGGAAGACAGAAAAGGAGCTACCTCTGGAGCAAAGGACAGGTGTGTTTACTGTTCTAAACAATAGCTCTGGTCTGGTTATGGTTTGAGTGCATCCTGCAAGGGATTCATGTGCTGTGAGCTTCGTTCTGAATGTGGTAATGTTGGGAATGGTGGAACATTCAAGAGGTTAGGCCTAGTGGAAGGCATTTAGGTTACTGGGGGCCTCTCTCTCAGAAGAGATTAATGATCACGTTGAGGAGTGAGTGAGTTCTTGCAAGATAATTTGTTATAAAGTGAGTCCTACATACGGCTGCTTTCCCTCCCATTTCTCCACTGTGTTTTCACCAAGAAAGTTAAACAGATGCAGCTACCAGATCTTGGATTTTTAATCTCCCAAACTATGGGTTAAATAAATCTGTTTTCTTTATAAATCATTGGTGTTGGGTATTTTGTTGTAGCAACAGAAAATGAACTAATACAGTCTCCCTCTGGGGCAAAATTCAAGAGGGCTTGCTGCTCATTGCAAAGAACTTGGGTTCCCTAAGTTCAGGATTCCTATTTATAATGTAATCAACTGCTTAGTCATGCATCACTAGGTCTTCTTTGTGTTACCCTTTGGGAACCAGAGTTAAGAAAACTCACCTAAATGCTGATATATAGGCTACAGATTTATCTTTTTGTAATAAAACTCTCTGACCAGGAGTTTTGTGTCTTCTGCCAGCATTCATGGATCTGATAGGCAAACATGTTAGCTTACATTCAGATAAAAATCTCAGACTCTTCACAAGTCTTGCCAACCAAGATACTACCCATTTTTAATTTAAACAAATTATATAATGAATAATAAAATAGGTTACCGGCCCAATAGTAGAAGTATAAACATATTGACATAAAGATATATTTGAGAACAGATAATGTTCTTGGAGAACATGTGGGAAAAATTGGAAATCAGAATTTGAGTGGGGCATTGAAAGAAAGATAAGGCTACAACAGATGCAATGGCAGGGAAGGACAATCCCAGTAGTGAGAACAGTTAGAAAAATCTAGACACTTTTGTCAAAAACAGATTAGTTACACTGGAAGTAGAGTTAGCAGAAGAGAGAGAAAGAAACCCAAAAAAGAGAATCTCCAGCTTTGGGGGACTTGAGATGCTGTGTAATTTTTGCCTTTTCTTCATTAGAATCATGGCAATTTTGGTTTTTCAAGAAAAGTTTCATAATCTAAATACCTTGTACTAAAGAATTGACTTTAATGCTGGAAAACCGTAACATTTAAATAATCTCTAGTCTTTAAAAATGAGGATTGAAATCGTCTTAAAGTTTTTAGACAAAAGTGGTTTTGTTTGTTTCTTTTTCCTTATTGCTTTAACAAAAAGGAGGCATATGATCTAGGACTACAGATTCACTGTGCTGTTCACTACCAACCTGAATGTAAGATGTCACTAGGACCATGAGAATTCAGGGAAGCTGCTCTTGGATCTATGTAATCTATGACTCCAGAAATACCCATCTGGGCAGAGAAGCATAACTGCCTTTTCTGAGTGGGCTTTCAGACCACTGAGACTTATCCTGGGGGCCTTCTAATTTCTTTACATGCAAGTCTCCTTGTACAGAAAAAGAAATCCAGCTGAATATGCACATAATTCCCAAAAATAAAATCTGAAGAATGTAGCCTTCTTCTCTGGAAAGACCTTAGCAAATGTCAGTGATTTACAGAGTGCACTCCAATGCCACATCAAGGACCATGGCTTGCTAGAAACAGCTCCTTTACAATCTGAGGAAAACAGTCAGAAATAAAATATAGGAATACAGCTTTTAAGATATCTTAGCAGTTGATTCTTGATAGGATTGATGTTTAAAAGTTCTAGCGTTAATGATATTTACCACAATAGCACAATATAAAAGCATCAAGGTCACTTCCTAAATGTTTCTTCACTACATTGCTTTCCAGAAGTATAAATATGACTGAGTGTCTAGAAGCTGTCTAACAGTGGTTTTATCATAAATTCTGAATGATAAATGACTCTCAGACAGTCTTAAGCATCACACAATGGACTCTAATAATATTGAGGGAAATTTTTATGATGAATACAAATCACCCCTAAACCCCATAATACATCAGGCTGAGTGATATCACAATAAGAATGGGAACGAGAATGAGACTTTACATGGGCATATACTTTCATGTGCTTTGACAAGAATTTGTAGTCTTTTCACCTACTCTCTCAATCTAACAATAAACAGTATTATGAAAAATAAGAAAATACTTTAAATATTCTTAGAAAATTTGATTTGCAAAAAAGTATACAAAATCTCTATTAGAAGATGTTAACATAATTTTTAAATAGCTAGATCTGGAATAATGATAATGCTTTATACTCGTTCCTTTTGAAAAGGAGTTTTTTTACATGTTTTCTTAATACAACATTGTAATAACTCTAAATAACAAATATTTCCATTTATCAGACAAAGAACCAAGGCATTAAATTATTCTTTGGATAGATCATAGGTTCCTGAATGATAAAACCAGCAGGAAGAAGTTTGGTCACTTGAATACTGTACAGTAGCCTTGCCAGCTACCTAAGATTCGCCTAAATTAATTTGTGAGCTACTGTTCTAGTTAGTATTGCTGTATAAAAATTAACTTAGACAATCTTTATTTTATTTTCCTCCTGATTCTGTGGGCCAGGAGTCAAGGAAGGGCTTGCCTACACAGTTCTTCTGGGGTTCTCCCATGTAGTTGCCACCAGATTTCAGCTGAGGCTGCAAACATGGGGACTCATTTGGGCTGCGTGCTGCTGAGCATCACTCATAATGTCATTGAAGACTGGCTTGTGTCTGGGAGCTCGGCTGGGGTCCTCTTTGGAGCTTGTGAAAGAGAGCTCTCCAGTATGGTATCTCAGGATAGTAGGACTTCTTAGATGATGTCCAGCTTGCCTCTAAGAGAGTATCTCCAGAGAATGGACCAGAGAATATAAGAATATAACATTTTATGATCTAGTTTGGGAAATCACATGGTGTGTCTCTTCTACTACTTTCCATTAATAATGAAGTTTCTGGCTTGCATTTCTCTCTCTCTCTCTCTCTCTCTCTCTCTCTCTCTCTCTCTCTGTTTTATGTTTCATGGTGATTAAAACCAGGGTTTCATGCATGAAAGGCAAGTGTTTTACTACTGGGCTACACCTCCAGCCATAGGTAAACTCTTTCAATATTAGGAATGTCAAATAATTTGTGGCTGTTTATTTTTTAAGCACCATGAACTTCAAGGTCAATTGTCCCCTCTTATTCCATTCCAACAGAATATTACATTTATTAATATCTAACCTAAGTTGAGTTTTTCTAATGAAAATACAAAGAACACTAAACCAATCTATTCCTTTGGCAGTAAGATAAGTGTCATGATTCCATCAAGTAATTTTAAGATAAGACATCTGATTAATTTGCTTTTGTGTTCAAAATAAAACAATTTTGATTGGTAAAATGCCAATATAAAATCAGGCATGTCCACATAGAATAACAGAAAATTATTATTTTTCTCTTCTAAAAACAAAAGAAAATAAGTTCATCTGACTTGCTCAGGAAAGTTGTCTTTGTGCTTTCTGTGAGGGAAATGACTTCCATGTAAGTGACAAAAAAGATAATGAAGCAAACTTCTGTGAAGTTTATAATGTGGTTCCCACCTCCATGAGAGTTCAGTACCCTTTTCTAAAACTAAGTGGGGAAAAAAAGTAGCCCACCTACTCAAATTTCACACATTTCCTCTACATAATGTTACTATGCAATGAATTATAGTATTAACTGTCTCAGTATGTTCTCTGGCCAGAATACAGACATGCACACAACATGTCAATCCATATATCAATTATTTCTTTGAATTAACTTCAGCTACTTAGAAATGGTAGGTGGGAAAAGTCAATGCAATTAAATTTAAGGTATATAATTTGGTTTTATGCAATAGTTTACATTTGTCTTTTGTATTAAAAATTTTGGAGTGTTTTTCCAACTTTCATTCTTTTCATCCTCACAATAACCTTGTGAGGTAGACACAATCAGTATTTGTAACTTACATTTTGGTGACAACTAATCAAGATTTGTAAGAGCTGAATGACTTGCCCACAGCTCCTGAAAGTAGGCAAAGAAGGAACCAGAACCAAGGCCTGGTTCATGCAGTGCTCTTTTTGTTAATTTGCAAACAAGGTAGAAGCCAACAGGACAATAGAAAATAGTGATTCTGTGAGTTTGCTTATTTGGTCAGAATAGGTAGAAGCTAATTAAAAAATCCAGGTCATTTGGAGAACACCTGGTGCTTTAGGCAAGAAAACATGTAGCAGTGAAAAAAATGGAGAGTGAAAAACATCAGTCCAGGAATTGAAGAGCATTAAAAACCACACACACACACACACACACACACACACACACACACACGGAGAATGCTTTAAAATCTCTCATTAACACTCATTTGTGTACCACATGATAACCATGTCATTCGTATTTTCCTCTGCTATTATCTGTTATCTAATTAATTAATAAATTTCTCAGTTCTCACATAAAAAAAGTTATTTGCTACATTAATGCTTTGAGGGAAAAGATGGAATTATCTGCAAGATATGATTGTGAATATGTGAAAAATACACAAATGAAAGATAAGTTACAAAAACAGAAATCATTGTGATAGTTGGGACCCGGGAATCATTTTGTCTTCTTTTTAATGTTGTCAAGTATTATATTTTTGGTTTTAAAATAAGCCTGATTGTCAGGCATGGTGGTACACACTTGTAGTTCCAGCTACTCAGAAGGATGAGAAAGAAGGATCCCTTGAGCCTGCAAGTTCAAGACCAGCCTGGGCAACAGAGCAACAGAGCAAGAACCTGTTCCAAAAACAAAACAAAGCAAGCACAACAACAAAAACCCTGATTGACCTCTCAAAGTCTAGCTTTGAGCAAAATGATCATACAGAAGCCATAGAGACCATGCATGTACACGAATACTTGCTCTCCTTCCTAAATCATTTTCATTTTGCTCTACTTTGTTGTTGTGTGTTTATAATCCTTTACAAGCAGGTATGAGAAAAGTGCATTTTATATGACTCTAAATTTGATTTTTTCTAAAGCAGTAATCTAAATCCACAAGCCTCCCTGTGCTAAGAAATGCTGTTCATTGAAAAATGAAGTAAATTCTCCTCAGAGCCCCACTTTAATTATTCTGCAAGGAATTCGGTTTGTCATCATTGGTGTCCTTCCTCAACATTCCGTGGGCTTGAGGAGACTCACCCAGAGCTGATCATATGGGGCCACTTCACCTGTCACCAGCCTACCTGTGTGGGTGCCTCAGATGTCTTTATGCTCCAGACTCACCTCATTCCAAGGGTTCAGTTTTATGCTCTCTTGTTTGCCCCTCCAGCTTTTGAAAAAGCTAAGGACCCATGATCAGAGTCCAGTCTCTAAATTCACACTACAGTCCTTTATTTCTAGGGCACTGTGTTCAGAGACACTGGTCTCTGCCTTCTACTCTGCTACAAATCACTCAAGGGGCTCAGATTCTTGACAGGAAAGGCCAGGAACAAGGGCAGACCACAAATCACTCCTGCTCTCCCTTTCTGCAAAAACCTTCCATGATGAAGTCAGCACAAGACTTTGGTTTTCACATTCAAGGCCTTCCCCACATCTTGCTTCCTACCAGTGCATCTTCCTCACTGAATGCAGACTTACTTCACTAAAAATGTATATTGGAGCAGGTCATTTTCCTACTCAAAACTTTTCACTGGCATGTCAATGCCCACAGAGTGAAGTCTTCTGGCCTTCGATGATTTCTCAATTATTTTTCTATTATACCACTTATTACACTGTATTGCAAACCCTGGTTTAAGCCATTTTTTTCCTCCACCAGACCATAGAGACATGTCTGCCTTATTGCTTCCAACATCTTCAGTACTGAGCACAGTGAACAACTGATACTCAATGAATATTTGTGGAAGGGAAAGAAAAATGAATTAGCTCTAAAACACATTTCTAATAATTACATTTTAAGCCATTAGGATCATCAAAATAGTTCTGTATTAGCAGAAGAGACTAGCATGCACTTTCAAAATTGAATTTTGATATGAGTTGTGCTGAGTTTGACATGAATTATAAGCTATTAGTTACAAATGTGGATTTATGAACCAGATTAGCTGGTTTCAAATCGTGTCTCTGCCACTTCCCTTGGAAAACATTTAACCTCTTTGGGCTTCAGTTTTCTCATCTGGAAAATGGCAGTAATAAAATATCTACTTCACAGGGTTATTATGAGTATTAAAGAACTAGCATATTTAAAATAACTAGAATGGTACAATGTGTTAGAAATGTTAACTGTTATTGTCATCCAAATATGATAGTCATTAATGTTTGAATGTAGCGAGGAATATCTGTAAGTTTTGAAATTGTTATTATGTACCATGTGTTTATATGCAATATTTTCAGTATTTAAATATACAGTTTGTATATATCCCACTCTTTAATTTGGAAGAACAAATGGAAAAAACCCAGTAGCTTTTAAAGCAACTCTGGACTCATGCATAATTTGGGAGTAATCAGAATAGTAGTGCTATTTACAATATCCTCATTAGTGTTGCTCAAGATGGCAGTAGTGGATCTGGGATACAATTGTGCCTCCTGCCTATTGTAAATTGACATGAAATTGTGAGACAGTAAGCAGGCAGCTATTTAACCCCTCTAGTCCATGGAGGTAGATATCTGATAATGAGTGACAGTAAAGTATTTTAGAGGGAAGAAAGTTTCTAAACCAATCCAATCCTCCAAGTATTCAGCCTGGAACATAACTTTTCCTCTTAAAACTAAGCCTATATCTAAATCCTCCTCTCATTTCAGGAGCAGTAGTGTCATAGATTTTCATAAAGGCCTTTGTTAGAAAGTTAGTTATACTAAATTCAGTGAAAAAGAGAATCAAATCCTGTGTTTTAATATTAAAAGAAAACAAATAACAAAAAAGGAAAATGGACTTTGTTCTGAACTAATGTATTAAAGGCAAAATAGATTACTGCTTTTGTATTTAGCTGAAATAAAAAATATTTGATAGAATGAATAAGACTATGACATTTTGGAATCCCACTAGATAAAACTTACTGTAATTTGTGATATAAAAATCATGAAAAAGTTACTTTTATATAAACAACAGTTATTGATCAAGTTTTACATGTAGATCTTGAGTTATAGAATAAAACTAAAACACATATCCTAAAACTACTGACCCTAATCATATTCAGTTTTCCAGGAGGATATTTAGTATCATTTTTTCATTTAAATTTTACCCAACTTTGAAAGTTATTAAAAGAATGAAAGTGAAACAAAAAGAGATATTAAACAAGGTACTAAGGAATTGTTTCTTATTTCTTTAGAATCATATCTTCTCAAACTCCTTGGTTTTCCATATTACTATAGTAGCCAGTTAATAATGAGAGCTAATATCTGATAGTAGTGCAGATAGGTAGAGATGAGATGGATTTTCAATAAGTTTCTCCTTTATTCTAGACCCTTATCATTGCCTCATGACTTAATTATTGCAAATGTTCCTATCTGTTCCTATGTCAATCCTTATAGAGCTCTGCTCATAGACCATGCTTCATAATTCACATCTTCTCTACTAAAGCTCTTCAGTATTTTCCACAAGGTTAGATCTAGCTTTTTAAATCACTGAATCTCATCCCAACACCTCAGTTTCACATTCAAGATCCTGCATCCATTGACCCATCACCCTGCAACTTGATATCTCGCTGCCCACAAACTACTGCCCCTGTGTAATCAGGTGGGCTTTCCTTCCAGTCTTCTGCATGTGTGCCAGGAGAGCCCGGTCTCTATGTCTTTGCTTCAGTGGTCTCCCTTACCAATACAGAGGTTAAACTTCTTTCAGTCTCACTAGCATCCAAACTGAATATTATTTGAAAAATTCTAGCTCACACGAAAGTCTTCTTTCTCTGAATCCCTACAGCATTTCTGGTAATGTATTATGTTAATATTAAATAAAGTCTTTTTCTGAATCCGTATAGCATTTCTGGTAACATCTTAGGTTAATATTAAATAATTCTTCATATTGAGTTCTGGTTGCTTCATTAAAATAAATTATTCTATATTGGAAAATTCACCTAATCCTTCCGAGTGAAAAGGTGATCAGTTCAAATATCTAATGAATTTTAATGTCTTCAAAGTCAATCCAGACCTTTCAGAACAAGCCAACCGAGCAAATCTGAGGAGTGGCTTGAGAGTCAAGGAGAAGCCTCATGTCTCCTTACTTGCTCTTCCTTAAATCTTGGCAGATAGCTCTTTGGAGATACTGCTTCAGAAGTAATTTTGTCTGTCCCAGACTTCTGCTACCACTTCCCCACTCTTCCTTCCCTAACAACCATGAATGTTCATCAAAAGTACTTTTACTATGATAGTAGTTAATACAGCTCAGTGATAAAAAATCAAGTTTTATATTTTTTGTGGTTCATGGTGTCAAACTCAAGAATACATGACTAATTTTTATTATAGAATTTTGTATGTTTATCTCAGAATGGCATGGTATGCTTTTTATCTAAGATGGATTGAAAGAATCAGAAGCGTATGTAATAATCACTCACTTTCAGAGGTAATATAGTAAATAGTAAGGATAACCTTCAGATGACAAGGAAGAAAACAGATATTTTTGTATAACTTACTTTCCAGCTAATGCTTCCGCATTAATTAGGAAAAAGAATTCTGAATAATTATGTATCATTGGAGGGATTGTAGAATTATAAATGATTAGAACTATAGTAACTATGGAGTGTATGTAGAGAATTTCCTACTAGGTACAAATGTATCAGAGTACTACAGGGAAACCCAAGGGATAGTTTTTATTTTACTACAAAGGCTTCAGTGGCATAGAGGAAAGTACTTATGCCATGGAGATACCATTGAGAGGCTAATGCTTCATTTTGGTTAGTAGAAGGAATAATTAAATCTGAGACTTATGAGTAGAGTTTCCTTATTTAATAAATGAAACAAAAATAAATGCAAGCAAATTTTTAATAGGCTGATGGCAAAAGTATGAAGAAAATCTATGTGCTCGCTGTATTAATTAAAGAGACATGAACTTCACTCTAAACGAGATTAAATTTAGGTCCCCCAAATCAAATAAATATAGAAAAATATTTTTAAATTTAAAACTCTGGAAAGCTAATTTTTAAGAACATCTAAGTTTAATGTTGAGATGCTCAGTTAAGAGTAATGTGAAAAATTTTAGACAATATAAGGAAAATAGGAAGGACTAAACTGTTTGTTATATCAATCGATTGCACTGTAGTAGGAAACATAAAATTGAAGTCAGACTGTTAATCAAATGTTAAAGTTCCTAAAAATTTACATTGAAGGACAAATAAGATTCATGGCATCAAATGAAAACCTGGATGTCATTTGAATGTCAGGTGCTTGGAAGAAGTAAAGGTAGGACATAGAGCATGCAAACTAGAATCTACTGGAAGGATATAAAAAAGACAGGAGGAGGAATAGCATCAAATTGGGAAAGGCAGAAGTCATCTTGGTTTCAAAATCTTACTATGTATAGACTTTGTATAAAACCAAGTAATAGTTCTAAAAATTGACAATGAAATCTATTACATAAATTTGACAAGGATAAATTATTCTAAGTTATAAGTATTGGTAGAGATAAGGGAGAGAAACAAAAATATAGTTAATTACTATAATAGATGACTTCATCTATTTTGGTGAAATCTCTCCTTTGCACAAGAATAGTTTAGGGAAGGATAGACGGCTATAGATTCGGACCTGAGCAGTGAATAGAAGTCCTTGCTAGAAGCATCTGGGATTAGGCCACAACATAATAAGAATCAATGCCTTCTTGGAGAGTGAACACTTCAAAAAAATCTATCACTTGGTAACTCAACTGTAGAAAACAAACTATGACAAAATACAGGTATTGTAAAGCAAAGTCAATAATCAGCAGGAAATCTGTACGCTATTTGAAAACACCCTAGAGCAAGCCCAGGAAAAGTGTACGCTATGAATCAAAAAGAGTGACTGTATGATTCCTGGCCTTCACAACCCCCACTCCCATCTTTATCTATTTTTTTTTTCTTTCACTAACTACTGTTTCCTCTCTCTCAATTTCTTAACAAAGAAACTGACAAATAGCACAGTTAACTGGGAAGTAATAGACTAATATTGTCAAAAGCACGTCTTTTTAAAGATACTAAGTTTTTCCAAATGAGAGCAAAAATCCCATATATTGTGGCAGTCTAGAAACAATCTATAAATCTATAGAATTATTCTAGAAATAATTCAAGGACTATTCTTGTTATTCCATCTATCAAGACAAACCTATTGTGTTTCTTTTTATTCCTCTCCCCTTCCTTCCTGGTATCCCCCTTTTCAACCTAATTGCCCTATCTCGACATTGTGATGATGGAAGCTTCTAGAGAATTTCCTATAAACCAAAATGAACATATTCCCCCTGGCAGACCTCATTCCCTCTTACCTACAGGGTTGCAAGAGCTTTCCTACTTGCAGTTTAGTCTTCTTCTTTCAACCCATCTTTCACAGTTGTTCCAAATAATTTCCCAAGCAAAGTTTTCATATCTGAAATAACTTGTGAAATATATTTGATCTATACTTCCAGGAGAACATAGTGGATGGGAAAAAGTTCCAAAGGAAGGCAATTAGAGAAAGAAGTGACAACACTGTGATAAGGGACTAACTGAGTTAGGACTCTGGAAAGTACAAGCTGAAAAGAGATATGAGAAAAGCCAATAACATTAGAAGGGGAAGGAAGTGAATTCTGATATAGGAAGCAAGTCAGGAAAATGCCATGAAGTTGAAAGCAGTGATGAGTGGTAGAACTTTTAAAGGTCTAAAAGGAAAAGCAGTTTAATAGGATGGATATAAAACTTCTGAAGAATCCCACTCCATGAGATGGTAAATATAAAAAATATAAATGACTTCAAGATGGCTTTGGATAAATTTACAGATAATAGCCTTGTAAAGCACTATTAAAGGAAGCCTTTGATATTTGAAATACACTTCAATTCTTTTGAGGTTAATATCATTGAGGATGGTTAATTTTTCTTTTTTAAAGGACACTCTGTGGCTATAGTCAGAGATAGAATCATGGACAACCAATCATGGAGTGGTTATGAATCTGGGTCTATAGGGAAAGGTAGTACAGCTTGATTCGTCTATAACTCCACCAGTTACTAACATGGCCAATTCATGTGTTCTTTCTAAGCCTGAAGTTTAATATCTGCAAAATGGGGGATATGATAATCACTACCTCAGAGAATGGCTGTGAAAATGAAACAGATGTGTATGCATGGGCTTTTCCCTATGGTTTTGAAATAAAGAAGAAAAATAGGCAAGCAGAAAAGGAGGAAGGAAAAGAGGAAGGAAAGGAGGAAGGAAGGCACGACAACAGAAGCTTTCTTTCCAACCCCCGTAATATTGATAATTTGGATCTATGAAGCAAGTTGACAATGGACAGATGAACTGAGAAAAGGCATACAAATCCATTAATATGCAAGCACACAGACGTCGCACAAAGTAAAGACTAAAAGAAGAGCCAAATTATTGAAGCCTGCATACCCTCTCCAAGCAGAGAGTGGTGTGGAGGCTGTAAACAATT
Organism: Glaucomys volans; assembly: GCA_020662805.1. Taxonomy (NCBI): domain Eukaryota; kingdom Metazoa; phylum Chordata; class Mammalia; order Rodentia; family Sciuridae; genus Glaucomys; species Glaucomys volans. The sequence goes on along the minus strand of JAJEJO010004862.1, from coordinate 240,644 downwards.
TTATTTATTTACTTATTTTAATTTATTTATTTTGATTCATTGTACACAAATGGGGTACAGCTGTTGTTTCTCTGGTTGTACACGAAGTAGAGTCACACCATTTGTGTAAACATGCATGTACGTAGGGTAATGATGTTTGTCTCATTCTGTTATTATTCTTACAGCCCTCCCCAATCCCACCCCCCTTTTTCCCCTATGCAATCCATCCTTCCTCCATTCTTGCCTCCCTTCCACCCCACATTATGTATTATCATCCATTTATCAGAGATATCATTCGGCCTTTGTTTTGGGGGGATTGGCTAATCTCACTTAGCATGACATTCTCCAACTTCATCTATTTACCTGCAAATGCTATAATTTTAATCTTATTTATGGATGAGTAATATTCCATTGTGTATATATACCACAGTTTCTTTATCCCTTCATCTATTGAAGGGCATCTAAGTTGGTTCCACAATCTAGTTATTGTGAATTGAACAGCTATGAACATTGATGTGGTTGCATCACTGTAGTATGCTGATGTTAAATCCTTTGGGTATAGGCCAAGGAGTGGGCTAGCTGGGTCAAATGGTGGATCCATTCCAAGTTTTCTAAGGAATCTCCACACCGCTTTCCAGAGTGGCTGCTCTAATTTGCAACCCCACCAGCAATGTATGAGTGTACCTTTTCCCCACATCTTTGCCAACACCTATCGTTACTTGTATTGTTGATAGTAAACATTCTAATTGGGGTGAGATGGAATCTTAAGGTGGTTTTGATTTGCATTTCTCTTATTACTAGAGATGTTGAACATTTTTTCATATATCTGTTGATTGCTTGTAGGTTTTCTTCTGCAAGTGTCTGCCCTTTCCTTAGCCCATTTTTTGATTAGGTCATTTGAATTCTTGGGGTAAAGTTTTTTGAGTTCTTTATATATTCTGGAGATTAGTGCTCTATCTGACGTGTGTGTGGCAAAGATTTTCTCCCACTCTGTAGGCTCTCTCTTCACATTGCTGATTGTTTCCTTTGCTGAGAAAAAGTTTTTTAGTTTTTGGGATAGTTTTAATCTATCCCAATTATTGATTCCTGCTTTTATTTCTTGTGTTTTGGGAGTCATGTTTAGGAAATCTGGTCCTAAGCCCACATGATGAAGATTTGGACCTAGTTTTTCTTCTATTAGGTGCAGGGAGGCTGTAGACAATTTTAAAGGAAGAGTAAATGACCTTTAGGGGAGATGCATGGGCACAAAGAACAGACAGTAGCCTGAGACAAAGTTCACTTGAGCTCTGGATGTGGTGTTAACTCTTTTTTTCCTGTGAGTTAACCTGAGGGATCTGATCTGTAGGTAGAAAGAGACACTTCAAATAAAGCCCCACTCTGTGTTTCAGGAAAGAAACAGGAGTGAGAGGGGTAATGTCCAAAAGACCCTGGTTCTCCTTTAATTGAAAACATTCAGCATACCAAAGCTTCATACTTTGAGTAATCATTTTCTGAGCCCTAACAGAAGGAAGGAAGAAAAACCGAAGAAAAAGATGGGGAGAGAGAACAGGTCTTTTTTAATGGAAATTAATCTGGATACTTCAAACAAGAAATTCATAGTGTCAGGAAAGTGAAACACATGAAGCATCCAAATTGCTAGGTTACCATGATGGTGAAAGTGAAAAATTACGTTAGTGGAAATGACTGACGGAGAAAACAAACAAACAAAAAAAACAATCCAACAAGTTAATTCGTTATTAAGCAACCACCTGCAAGGAGGAAAAGACAAAATTTAAAAATTACGTGTAGATGCAACTTTTATCCCCAGCATAGTCTCAAAGTAGCAAGAGGCACTCTCATAGACAAAAGTATAATGAGCTCAAATTTACACTGCTTAGATGCTACAACTCAGTGGTCCAGTAAGAAAATAGAAAGCCTAACTCTGCAATCAGGTATAAAGTTGATTTTGGAAAAGAGCACTATGATTAGACTGGCTTAATACTGCTTCACCATGTCACAAAAGTCTCAGGTACTGAAAATTTAAATAATGTATTTGAAATAATGATAATAAAAATGAAAACAATAATATTCAATAAAAGAAAAGTAGGCAATATCAAATCAGTTAAATATCAGGCCTGACCTTTTCTATTTGTGCAAAAGCATCCAGAGAGTTAATTTTGCAAATTTTAATGGAAACTTTAGCTGCTTCATGGTCAATAAGGCTATGAAGTTGTTCCTTGTGGCAGTTCTGAAAGATAACTATGGAAGAACAGGAGAGCTTGAGGCATTTATTGCCAGTGATTTCCTTTGTCTGCCTGAAATTCCTCTTCATGCCATCAGTCTCTTGATATACTTTTAAAAAATCATTACGGTCATCTTCTGACCTGGAGGAATTCTCTCCTTTCTCTTTCAGACTGAGCAGCAGTCATTCTTTGATGTTATATCAGAAAGCTTGATAACAGCTTGGAACTACAATCTATATGAAGGGAGAAAAATACTTCCCCCCTCCAATTCCTAACTTAAGTTCCAAAAGTAAAGTGTTCAAATGATGTCTTATGAATAGTGTTATCATTGAGAATCGTTTTATCAGCTAAGCTAGAAGGCAGTGCACTGGGACCCATACACTGGATACATGGATTTTTGACACCCCTCTCTTGGTGTCATTAATCATCTCAGACTCTTGGCGTCTTTGCTTATTGTTTTAAGGAAAGAAAAGAGTTTATTCAGATGTGAAAATGTTGCACAAAAACAGTTCAAAAGTGTTTTAAGTCTTTCATAGGAAAAAAAGTCATAAACAGGAAACCTTGTTTTTATAATACTGCAAACCTTTCCTTATGGGCTACTTTTTATTAGGAAATTCTGTGATTTACAGTGAACTCTTGTGCAGTTTGAATCAAGAAGCTTAATTCTTTGTACACATGATGCCAGATTATCCTCCCCAGTAAAATTCGAAATTGAGCAAGGAGGGGGTTTAATCATTGCAATATGATTTTTTATTTGTTCATTAGCAAATACAGACAACCCAGTCTATTCTTTCCCCAGAACAAATTTATGTACTCATCAATAATCATTTTAAAAACCAATAAGAATAGAATAAATCCTTAGTAAACCATGTGGCTCAAAGGCAAAATATTGGGATAAACTAAGAAAACATTTTCAATTTTACCCATTGTTAGTGATTAAGAGAGAGTAACTTAAATCAATGCTTATTCCAAGCTAGTCCCCTGATTTATTATTTTTTTAAAAAAGAGACAATTAAGGTAGGATTTTTATTGTGATATTTGTCTTTCAATAAAAAAACACTGGAATACAGTAAAAAGGAAAAGGTTCTAATTAATTGCATAAGCTAGCTGACAGTTTATTGGTCCCTTGCTTTTACTGCCTTTTTCATTTAAAGTCTAAAAAGATTTCTTACAAAGATATAAGATTTACATGACTTAAAAGAATCATAGGTAGGTATTCTTTGCACATCAAATAATTTTGTAAAAGTTAGAATTTTTTTTTTTTTTTTTTTTTTTTTTGGTACTGGGGATTGAACTCAGGGGCACTTCACTACTGAGCCAAAACCCCAGCCCTATTTTGTATTTTATTTAGAGACAGGGTCTCATTGAGTTGCTTAGGGCCTTGCTAAATTGCTGAGGCTGGCTTTGAACTCTCAATTCTTCTGCCTCAGCCTCCCAAGCCACTGGGATTACAGGCGGGCACCACCACACCCTGCTCAAGTTAGAAAATTTTTTAAGGAAGAAGGGGACATAGATTTCAAAACAAGTTCAAATACCAAAGAGACCAGACCAATTGTTTCTTGACCTTGCTATTAATAGGAGAAACACCTGGGAAACTTCTTAAAAATCCAGATGCCTGCTGGGCACGTTGGTGCACGCCTGTAATCCCAGCACTTGGGAGGCTGAGGCAGGAGGATTGCGAGTTCAAAGCCAGCCTCAGCAACTTAGCGAGGCCCTAAGCAACTCAGTGAGACCTTGTCTCTAAATAAAATACAAAATAGGGCTGGGGAATGTGGCTCAGTGGTCGAGTGCCCCTGGATTTGATCCCTGGTACCACAAAAAAAAAAAAAAAAATCCAGATGCCTGGGCCCCACTCTCCTTGCTTCCCCATTCTGAATGCATCTAAGGTAATCGGGCTGGTTTGGCTCCTGAGCAAAGGTAGTTTTTAAAAAAATACTTTATATAGTTTTTATTTGCAAACAAGGTGTGGAATCACCTGCCCTAGGCCAGCATTTCTCCACAAGTAGTACATTGGGCTCTGGGGATTCCAGAAGACACTGTCATGTGGTCTGTGAGGTCATAACACCTTGCATAAAAATACTAAAACATCATTTTCCTTTTTTTTTTTTTTTTGACATTTCAAATGATGGTCCAAAACAGTGATGGGTGAACTGCTAGTTCCTTACCATAAACCAAGATAGGGGTACACCTGTCATTCCAGGGACTAGGGAGGCTGAGACAGGAAAATCACAAGTTTGAGGCCAGCCTTAGTGAGAGTCTCAAAATAAAAAAAATAAAAAAGTCTGGGAATGTGGCTCAGTGGTAGAGGGACCCTGCATTCAAACTTCAACATTGCCAAAAAAGAAAAAAAATATAGTGGTACCAAATCCTACTAATCATCATTGTATTTTTTACAGCTATACATTTGTGCTTTAAAAAAAAAAAGCCTGTTTCTCTAAATAATACTCTTGATGAAGTACAAAATATTTTAATTGCATTAAATGTCAACCTTTGACTGTATGTCTTTTTAACAGTCTTTGACAAAATGGGAATTATGTGTAAGTTATGTATATCTGCTATATACTAAAGTACTATGTAATGGAGTTCTGAGGTAGAATTAGCCAATGTTTTCACAAAACACCATTTTCATTTGAAAGACTAACACATAACTACAGTTACACAGAATTGAGTATTTGGAAGATATTTTATTGAAGATGACTGAAATAAGTCTGGTACATCAAGGAGAGTAAGTATCAGTATGTATGTCAATGGTATAATTTGAATTTTCATATGAAAATGAGATTGGAACATGCATAGGCACAATTGTGAGACTTAACTGCTTCCTACTCTTCAAAGATTTTTCTTATGAGATCAACAGTTATAATAACATTATTTATATCATATAATGAAATCATCAGCATTTCTAAGAACTGCATAATTGGTTAGTTAATATTGTCCAATCATCCAATGTATGATGTTATAATATTATGCATGAGTAAATTAGATAAAGTAGAACACAAAATAGATTGATGGATTTCAATTTAACACAATAAGTTCATTGATATGATTTCAGGTTCTACATTGTATATAACCTTTAAGAGACTACCACTTGTTAGCTTTTGGTGTAATATTAAAGAAGAAAATCCAAAATTTCCTGAAAAGGCAATTAACATATTCTTTCCATTTCCAATTACATGGTAGTTTGAAGCCACATTTTCTTTAGAAACTTCAACCAAAATAACATACTAGAACACTGAGTTCAAAAGCAGAAATGAGAAGCCAGCACTCTTAGGTCATTAAAAAGAGACTGGTAAAAATGTAAAATAATATCCCTCTTCTTACTACATGTGTTTTTGTTTTGAAAAATATAGTATTTTCCCACAAAAGTATTTTGTCGACATATTATGGGTTTATAGGTAGATATTTTTATGTCTCCATTTTAATTTTAACATAAGCATTAGTAGATATGTAACACACATAAACACTATGGTTCCCCATAATTTTAAAAAGTTTGTAAGGGGTCCCTGAGATCAAAACATTTGAGAAACTGCTGGCACGTCACTGAAGGGCAGGTAATGAAGCCTGGTTAGATGGTTGCTGCAATGCAGCCATGACTAAACAGAAGGAGGCTGAGGGAGCTGAAATGGAATTTAATAGAAAGTCTAAAGGAAGTAAGAAAAGTTTGAAGAACTACGTGCCAGTCAAACAGAACTGAAAAATCAAGGAGATAGTTTTCACAAGTAGAGAAAATTGTAATTACCCAGGTATAAAATGACAGCTCTAAACCAGGGTTTTGATTCTGATTTATGAAATGAAAGATGCAAATATTTTGACTCTCTTATAGAAAATTACACTGACTCTGAGGGAAGGAGTCAGAATTTACTGAGAGACTGTCCTTGGGTGACCTCCCCTGATATATTCGTGATGATGTTTAAGGGTTGGGAGGAAGCCAGGTCTTGAGGAGGAGCAGTAGAAAGAAGTATGCTTTGCTCTGGTGCAGTGGTTGCTGTCCCAAAATTCTTTGAGATAATGTCACAGATTATTACCTTTGTAGTATCTGACACAATGTGGGAGATTTCTGAATATGCCTAGTTGGTCCTGTTTCTCCTCTTGGTCTTGGATATATTATACAAAGTACATTTCCAGGTTAGATATCTGGAAGAGAGGGAGAGATCTGCTGCTATGGTCTAACTATTGGAATCCCCTGAAACTCATAGGTGAGAGTAGGATTAAGAGATGGGGTCTTTGTTGAAGTGATTAAGTCATGAGGGTTCCAATGGGATGAGTGCCATTGTAAAAGAAGTTGATGGGAGCTCCCTTGTCCTTCCACCTTGTGAAGATGGAGAAACAAAGCACCCCCTGGAAACAGAGATCAGTGTATTACAGGCATTGAATCTACCGACACTATGATCTCAGACTTCCCAGCCTCCAGAACCGTGAGCAATATATTTCTCTTGTTCACAAATTACTCAAGAAGGTATTTTTGTTATAGCAGCAGGAACAAACCAAGGCACCTGCCATGAATCTTTTAAATCAGAGTCTGAAAGCAAGAACTAAGGATTCTCTCCTCCACTTATGATCTAAGAGCATCAGACTGTGTTCAGGAAAGGTCAGAAAATTGAACATTAATGCTGAATGTTGTAGAGAACAAGACATTTTCAATCTTTGGGATCTGTTTTTCAGAAAGTTAGGACTGTTACTTTATATTTAAGTAGGTTTGATATAATACATTTACGAGGGCTGACTGCCTCCTATGAAGTGCTACTTGAAAATCAAATTGCCACATTACATTTGCATCATATGTTATGCCTGGAGTATTGTCCTTTGAAATAGATTGGTGAGGGTATGCTATTCACAGAAGAGCAATAAGCAACCAGCTTGATATCACTACTGAACCTTTGCTGTCGTGGGGAGAATGCCAAAGAAAGTTATCACACGCCACTCTTGAAAAATAAAAGAGCCTCTTCAGACAAAGTACAGTATGAGAAAAAAAAAAAACAAAAATTAGAAACCCTCACTCCTTGACTAAGCACTTCTTTATTTAGCAGCAGTGTTTTCATTCTCTAGATAGAGCTTAAAAGTTCTCACAATATTTCCCTGAACGCCCATTTATGACTTTGCTTCCAATCCCATTTTGATACCGCATTTGTGCACAGTAGTCATGCGTACAGTTATGGGTCATCAGATATGTGCAGATGCCCGTTATGGCCACTAGGAAAAGGACATGTGCTCCACTTCCTGAGGGATGAATATAAAAACATCAGTTTCTAAGAAATTTACATATGGCATAGACTTCTTAATATCAGGTTCATTCTTTGATGCCATTTGAGGGAAAATAACTTCAAAGCAGCCTCAGATAAATGCATCCCTGAAATCAGTTTAAAAGAATATCAAGATCAATGAAGCCAATATAGTCTTTTACATAATTTCCTGAGAAAGGCAGTGCTGAAGACAATATTATGAACTCAGGAAGCCACTAACACATTAACTTGGTAATGTATTATGATAGTCAATTATTTTATCACTGATCCCAAAGATCTGAAATAATAGTATCTGTTAGAACAATAAAATTTAATGACATAAAAAGGTTGCTTTTCCAAACTATTTATTATGAGACCTTTTGATTATCAATAAATACTGTATTTAAAAGCACTATTAATTGTCACTAAAGAAAATTTCTCTGGAAGGGCATACTCATAAGATTTAACTTGCTCAGTGCAGATAGATAAACTGTGATAAAGGAAACTTGGGGAAGTTCTTTCCCACTTAGGGGTGCATTAAATCACTAAGCTACATCCCCAGCCCTTTTTATTTATTTATTTTTGTCAGGGATACCAGGGATTGAATTCAAGGGTAACTGACCACTGAGCCACATCCCAGCCCTATTTTATATTATTTTTAGAGACAGAATCTCACTGAGTTGCTTAGTGCCTTGCTTTGCTGAGGATGGCTTTGAACTTGTGATCCTTTGGCCTCAGCCTCCCGAGTTACTGGGATTACAGACCTGTGTCACCACACCCAGCTATCTTTTGAGACAGGGTCTTGCTAAATTGATGAGGCTGGCCTTGACATTGTGATCTGCTGGGTGTGATGGCACATGCCTGCCATCCCCGCAGCTCAGTAGGCTGATGAAGGAGGATCTCAACTTCAGAGCCAGCTTCAGCAACTTAGCCAGGCCCTAAGCAATTTAGAGTCCCTGTCTCAAAATAAAATAAATAAAAAGGGATAGGGATGTGGATCAGTGGTTAAGCACCCCTGGGTTCAACTCCCGGTACCAAACCAAAAAAAAAAGAAAAGAAAAGAGAAGGAAAGAAAAGAAAGGAAGAAAGGAGGAAGGAAGGAAGGAAGGAAGGAAGGAAGGAAGGAAGGAAGGAAGGAAGGAAGGAAGAAATTGCTTTCCTCTTGCTTCAGCCTTCTGTGTTGCTGGGATTACAGGCATGCACCACCATGACTAGCACAATATGAAGGTTTTATAAGTTTGAGGTTTAAGGAAAACTATGAAATAACATCAGGGTAAAGAAAAATGGACTAAAGAAATAGATCATGCTTGGTAGAAGACTGAGTCCACTTAATATTAGCAACTGAGTATTTAAAGTGAGATCTACTGTGTGAGAGTTATTCTTCAATCAATTTAGATTGACAGATGCTGAAACATGATAGATTATTTAACCAGGTTATGTTTTAGTCAAACAAGAATGATGATTAGGATTAAACATGAATTTAAGCTGTCTAAGAAAAAGTCGGTATGGGAAAAAGGCGAGAAAAAGTGAAGAAGTAGTGGGTTGAATTATTTTAGATCTCAATTGTCAAGAAACATTGTTGAAATTGAGGATCTAGAGAGAGATCAGGACAGATAAGGAGAAATGGAATTTTTGTCAGCATGCCATTTGTCTTAAGTCTTTTTAAGATATACCTGGATAAAGAATAGACTACATTATGTAAATTAATACTTTTTGTTTGATTTTTTTGTCATGATTAGAAGATATTTACATTCCAAGTTTATAAAATGGTTGGGTGTATTTTAAGAATCTAGTATAGTGGATTTTTTTTTTTCAGCTCTGATCCACATGGAAATTATTTGGGGATGAGTGAAGAAGGGTTTCAGCATTTTTTTATGTGAATGAATAAAGCCCCCCTAATTCTCCCTCTTACCATGGAATTATTTTATTAAGTTTTTCTTTTTTCCAGAAAGTCTTTAGGATTTTGATTGTATTACATGGATATCACAGATTGATTCAGGAAGAAATGATATATTTATGATTTGGAGATTTTCTAAGAACTTGGTATTTGTATGTGTCTCAATGTAATCAAATTTAACATTTTTTCTTTCAGCTGGATTTTACAGTTTTATTCACAAGTAACCAAGAATAGCACTGCTAAGTAAACTGTGGCTGTGGCACTTGTGTTCACAAAAGGTCAGGCCACTTTTATCCTTTTGTCTGCTTCCTCTCTCTCTCTTTATATATATATATACAAAGTTGATATGCTCTTATATATAGTTATTTTATTCTCTTATCAAATACATTGTCTAGATCTCCCAGAACAATAGTTCATACCAAGCAATATTCTAATCAGAACTCAATAATTTTTGCCTCTTTATAATACTCAATTTTTAGTAGTCATTTTTACTTATTTCAGAAGTCATTCATTTACTTCTCCATAATCACACAAGGCTGAACTGTCAATCAGATTGACGCAAAACACAAGTTTTACCTGGAATCAAGACTTCCTATTGATAAACCAAATATGAAAGAAAGAGGCAGTAATCACATAGTTCACATGGACATTGGGGAGGCTCCCTTACCAACAAACGTAGCAGCCTTACCACCTGGAATGGGCTTGGGTTAGGAGTAGCAAGACTGATGGCAGGTACAGGATAAAACAACGAACAGGTACCGTCAGCTTTTCTCTCTTCTTAGTCACATAGCTAAAAGGCATGTGGGAACAACCTCTTTTTTTCTGCATGTCATGAATTCATAAATTGCAAATTTAATTACAATAAGCAGTGTAAACAGACTAGATGTGTGTTGCTAAAATCGTATCTCAGATAAGTAATTGGTATACAGCAGTCCCCAAAAGACTCTCAGTCACGTGTACGCGCGCGCGCGCGCGCGCGCGCACACACACACACACACACACACGTTTATATGTTTGAATTGATATTTCTATACTAACTTTATAGGACAGATAAGGAAAGAAATACCTCATTTATAACAGAAATATATATTAAAAACAAATATATAAATGACAGATATATATGTATATGTATGTATATATGTGTATATACCTCCACATAACTCCAGGCAAAAAATAGAGTTTGGAGGAATAAAAGAAAAAGAAAATTAGATAAGTAGCATACTTTAGTTGTTAAAATTGTTTCCCATGAGGGCAAAGGTAAGGGAATCCGATGTTGCCATACATGTACACTGGATTAAGCCATTGATTAAGTTGATGGCAGATAGTTGGAGCCATGTTTCTTACTGTTAAAATAACGGTTTGAAGTTTAAAATGGGAAGAAAGCTAGGAGGATCCATGTGGTAATGGATTATAGTTGGGAGACAACAATATGAACTTGTATTTAGCTTAATATAGACAACAGAAACAAATATAGAAATTCTTATAGACACGTAAGTATACATAGGTTAGTGTGTACAAATGTTTTCTTTTTCTGTCTGCTGAGAGAGACTAGATTCAATGATACCTCAGTAGGTGTTAAATCCAAGGGCCTACAATCTTGTTTTTTAATGTCATACCCCAATGAAACAAATCAAGGTTCCTTAAAGAAATGACTAGTTCTAGGGTTGGGTCAGGAAACATTCAAGATGAGCCTAGAACATTTTGTACTGCTAGAAATTAAAGGACTGCTCAACAACAAATAAAGGAACAAAACAAATAGAAAAAGAACACACAAAAACAGAAAGAAAAAGATCCTCATGATGGTGGGAATGTCAAAGAAAGAAAGATACCAACTGAAAATGCTCCTAGTAACCAAAACTGGAACAATTAGAGCAACAAATAAATAACACAAAATATAAAATAAATATTCATGGTTCCATACCAATATTAAAAATCACTAAAAATAAATATATGATGCAAAAATGGCTAATCTCCCATGCAGACTTCCTACTTGTTGATGTGAATAATCCTCCTTCTGAAAATAGGTGGATCATAATTTCACACTAGTTAAGTGTGGGTTGTACAAAGCAACTTATTTCCAAAGAGTGCAGCTTGGAAAAGGATAAAAATATCTAACTGGACAGTGGAGAAACCTACCAGACACTGCCTCAGTCAGTTAAGGTCGACAGTGACAGTGATTAGTTTTGCCAACAGAATGAACCATTGGTATCAAGCAAAGAAAAAGCACTTTACCTCTGTGATCTTCCTCCTCCACACGTAACTCCCATCTAATCATGAGTAAACCATCAGACAAGTCCCATTCTACATGTGAACATGCACAAAATAACTGGAACATTCTACAAAATAACTGAACAGTGAGTCTCAGAAATAAGGTCATAAAAAAATAAAATAAAAGGAAGTCCAAGACACTGTCACAGCCAAGAGGCATCTCAGAAGACATCATGTCTGTATTGTGGAACCTCCAGAGCATTCTGGAACATTTAAAGGATGTTAGGGGAAAACCTGGAAAATCTGATAAAGTATGGATTTAGGAATAATGTGTCAACCCTGGTTCAGTAACTATAACAAATATTCCACATGAAAGGATGCTATTACTAATAGGGCAAACTAGATGCAGGGTGTGTGGGACCTCTCCATACAAACTTTACAATTTTTTCTAAAAGTCTCAAGCAGATCAAGAGTATAATTTTCCAATTGTACTCAAAATAAAAATATGTATCCATGATTGCAGGATGAAAGGAAGAAAGTTTTAGGTGCTAAGGGGCCTAACAGTCTGAAAAACAGTTGGGCCCTGTGGCACATAACTGCAATTTCAGCAACTCAGGAGGCTGAGGGGAGAGGATTCCAGTTCAAAACCAGTCTCAGCAATTTAGTGAGGCCCTCGGCAACTTAGCAAGAACTCATCTCAAAATGAAAAATAAAAAGGGTTGGGGATGAGGCTCAGTGGTTAAAACCCAACCCTGGACTCAAAAAAAAAAAAAAA
>JAJEJO010004862.1:163091-228244 GCA_020662805.1 Glaucomys volans | reverse complement strand
GTTTGAGGTCTGGTATTGTGATGCCTCCTGCTTCACTTTTCTTGCTAAGGATTGCTTTGGCTATTTTGGGTCTCTTGTTTTTCCAAAAGAATTTCATGATTGCTTTTTCTAGTTCTGTGAAGAATGTCATTGGAATTTTAAGAGGAATTGCATTAAATTTGTGTAACGCTTTTGATAGTTTGGCCATTTTGACTATATTAATTCTGCCTATCCAGGAGCATGGGAGGTCTTTCTATCTTCTAAGGTCTTCTTCATTTGGTGCTGGGAAAACTAGAAAGTCACATCTAAAAAAATGAAATTAAACCTTTGTCTCTCACCCTACATGAAATTCAACTCAAAGTGGATCAAAGACAGGCACTAGAACAGAGACTCTGCACTTAATAGAAAAAAAAGTAGGCCCAAATCTTTACCATGTCAGCCTAGGATCTGACTTCCTTAACAAGACCCCTAAAGCACAAGAAGTTAAATCAAGAATCAATAACTGGGAAACAATCAATAATGTGAAGAGAGAGAGCCTACAGACTGGGAGAAAATCTTTACCACATGCAATCAGATAGAACACTAATCTCCAAGATACATAAAGTACTCAAAAAACTTTACACCAAAATAACAAATGAAACAATCAATAAATGGACTAAGAAACTGAACAGAGACTTCACAGAAGAAGATATACAATTGATCAACAAGTATATGAAAAATGTTCAACATTTCTAGCAATTAGAGAAATGCAAATCAAAACTACCCTAGTCAGAATGGCAATTATCAAGAATACAAGCAACAATAAATATTGATGAGGATGTGGGGGAAAAGATACACTCATACATTGCTGGTGGGACTGCAATTTGGTACAAACACTCTGGAAAGCAATATGGAGATTCCTTGGAATGGAACCACCATTTGACCCAGTTATACCACTCCTCAGATTAAAATCCAAATGATTTAAAATCAGCACACTACAGTGACACAGCCACATCAATGTTTATAGCAGCTCAACTCACAATTGCTAAACTATGAAACCAAACTAGTTGCTCTTCAAGAGATGAATGGCTAAAGAAAATGTGGCATATATATATGTATATACACCACATATATATGGTATGTATATATATGATATATACATATACACATGATGGAATATTACTCAGCTTTAAAGAAGAATGAAATTATGGCATTTATGGTAAATGGATGGAGTAAGAGAATATCATGCTAAGCAAAATAAGCCAAACCCAAAAACCAGAGACTGAAAATTTTCTCTGATATGTGGATGCTAATTCACAATAAGGGGTGAGGATGGGAAAGAATAGAGTTACTTTATATTAGGTAGAAGGGAGTGGAAGGAGGGTAAGGAGTATGGGTTAGGAAGGATAGTAGAGTGAGACAGACATTATTACCTCATATACATATATGGCTGCATGAGCAATGTGATCCTATAATATATACAATTAGAAAAATGAGGAATTGCACTCCATTTATATATGGTCTATCAAAATGTATAAATGCATTCTACTGTCATGTACAACTAATTAGAACAAATTAAGATTTTCTTTAAAAATGTAAAAAAATCCCACTTTTTTATGCTGAGGTGAGGCATGAGTAAACATTCAGGTCATAGGAACACAATAAGAATCCCAGAAATAATATATGGATATTTAGTGTGTAGCAACAGTGACAATTTGGGAAAGGATGGATAAATAAATAGTCCATCAAAGGTCATTATACCTCCTGGATTACACATGAATAGCTCACAAATTGATAAATGTACTGATAGAAATAATAAAAATATTAATAGTACACATAATCTCGGTGGCCAATGTTATTCTAAATACAATCTAACAAACAAAAGTGAAAGGTGGTTCAATGAAGCCTTTGTGTATGGCATGAAATGGACTAAATAAATCTATATGAGGATATTATATAGTTAAGTAAAAATTGGTAACCTCTTTAGATATGGATGTGGTTAATATTTAAGATTCAGTTTCTTCTTTTTCTATTTCTCTACTTATGGGGACTTTGGTTTTTAAATACAGTTTTCCACTACCATCATTAATCTTAGACCAACTTCCCTTATATTTTAGCCTGTACTTGGATAGAGGAAAAGTAGCAGAAATGGAAGCATATATATTTTTGATAAAGCATAATGTCAGATGTTACTTTACACTGTTACATAAGATAGAAAAGAAGAGAGACAGAAGGAGAGAGAGAATGGTAGAGTCAGTTGAGAGGATGAGAGAGGCATAGGAGAAATGTTAAGTAAGAAGTTATTTCACATATTCTCTTAGGGACAATCACTGTACTTCAGGCACATAGCAATGATATATTTTAGAAGGGAAAAAAATGTAAGGCCACACCAAGATCAACACGAGACCATTATTTTCCTGAGTCAGATATGAAACAGAAACACAAAATATGGTTGGTACTGAAATTAGTATCAGTAACACACAGGTACTTCTGAGATTGTGTGTGTGTGTGTGTGTGTGTGTGTGTGTGTGTGTTTTACTTCTTGAGAATAACATGCAATCAAAGAAGTCCCCTTCCATTAATGTAGGGACCTGTGTGGAAGTGTCCAGCCTATAAAACTGGACACAGACTATTTGACTACTGCTTTTTTATACTTAACACAGGTAGGCAGAGAGGTGGGATGTAGCCAGAAGGTGGGATGTTTGTATCAATGACCAGAGCTGTGATAACCCCAATATCATTTGGAATTATGATGCCATGAACCACCATAAGAAGAATTCATTTCAGACCCTTGACTCATGATGAGGAAAGAACTAAGAATAAATTGGAAAGAGATTAAATGTGTTTGAACTAGAGTTACAGGTGGGGAAATTGGGGAGGAGGGTGACGAAGAAGGGGAAGAAGAAAAAGAAGAAAGAGGAGAGGAAGAAGAAGAGGGGAAAAGGAGAGAGACATTAGGAGAACACAAGAACTAACTCATGCTCAGGATAAGAATTCAAGCCAATATTTCAAAACGTGAGGAAAAATAAAACTAGGAACAACATCCAATAAAAAAAACAAAAACAATGACAACAACAAAATAATCAGGGAATATATTCACTCCAGAAGAAGTGAAAAATAATAGAATACTCTGAAAATTATATTTAAATAAATATGTTAAGCTCTCAAAAAAGATACAAAGAAGAAGACATTGTGGAACATAAAACATACATTAAGTAACAATGATTATAGAAAGAATAAACATTTTGAAAAAGAAAAAAAGACGTTGAAATAAAATCTAAATATATGAAGCTAAAGAGAGAATAAATGAATTAAAATATTTATTTAAAAGGTATTCACCTCCAATACAGAACATGAAGTTAATGATTGATATGGTTTGGATGTGAGGTGTCTCCCAAAAGCTCACA
Source organism: Glaucomys volans (assembly GCA_020662805.1). NCBI lineage: Eukaryota > Metazoa > Chordata > Mammalia > Rodentia > Sciuridae > Glaucomys > Glaucomys volans. Next base: position 224,879 of record JAJEJO010004862.1, on the reverse strand, counting down.
TGTGAGACAATGCAAAAAGATTCAGAAAGGAAATTATTAGGTTATGAGAGCCTTAACCCAATCAGTGAATTAATCGCCTCATGGGATTAATTGAGTGTTAAGTGAAGGCAGGTGGGGTGTGGCTGGAGGATATGGGGCATCAGGGTATGGCTTTGGGGTGAATATTTGCATCTGGCAAGTGGAGACTTCTGCTTTCTGATCATCATGTGAGCTGCTTCCCTCCACCACATGTATTCCCTGCACCATGGTGTTCACTATGAGCAATGAGGAATGGAGCCTGCTTGCTCTCCATGGACTGAGACCTCTGAAACTGTGAACCCCCAAATAAACTTTTTCTTCCTTACAATTGTTCACAGCAGTTTAAAAAAAGGCTGATTATAACAATGATGTTAAAAATATAAAACAGCACATTAACTGAAATGAAGTCAAATGAAAATAGACACCCACTTTTCTCACATTCCATTGAAAATGTATAACATGAAGGATGGAGAGGAATATCTTTGATGTTACCCTCATCACTAAAGGATGATATTCTGAAAGATTATGGTAGTTTGGACTTTAGGAAGTGATGGAGGAACCAGAAATATGAAACCAGGTTAAATTGCTCAGGTCGGACTTTAGACACAAGTGCATTCAAACACAAGCCAGGCAGGTGACACAGGTATGAGAAACAAAATGGGTATATGTTTCTAAGTTTTGTGACAACTGATGTTTTCTCAGTGTTGGAGAGACAAGGAGGAACAGTTCGGGCCAGGACTAATGTGAGTGAGTATCTGATAGAAAAAGGTATGCTATTCACAGAAGAGCAATAAGCAACCAGGTTGCAATGAGCAACCAGCCCATGTAGGAAGGCAGATCCATTGCTTTAAGCTCTGGGTTTTAAAGAGAATCCATAAATCTGACCTTTAAGGTGGCATCTTCCAATTTTAAATGTTGACAAATAATTTAAAATATAGTGCAGTACAAAACTGGGCAGGCCAAAAAGCTCTTGTCTGCAGCTGCTCACTTCAGAAATATGTGCACAATTAGTTGAAATTTTAGTCTTCAATAGGCTTGATATGACCTTATCAGTTCCTTTGACCTATCTCTTCTTTTGTCGATACCATGATATTTAAATCAATATCACAACATCTGTAAAATGCCATTCATATTGTGCTCTTAATAAGACTTACATGAAGAGACCATCTTCTGCTCTTGCAGAGACAGAGTTATCTTTTCCCCTGATGTCTAGAAATGTCCCTGATACTGTTTGATTGGGTACAATTCAATTGATACATTTCAAAACAATTCAATTTTAGCTCCATGGAAAATTGTGTCTGGCTGTGTTGTTCTCCTTGTAACAGAGAATTACCAGATCAGCTATATCTCCTTGCAAAAATAAGGAAAAATATAAATGAATTTTGAAATAGCATATGATTTCTCATTCATGGGAGTTAATTGAACCCAAAAAGATATTAATGCATTAAAATTATAAATAATTTAATAAAATAGCTATTTTAATTTATATATATAATATATTTACATATATTTATATATTTATATTAAATTATGAAATAATTTAATAAAATAGAAAAAAATTACATTTTAAAATGCTAATTTTGCCACTTTATTTTATTTTGATTATTCACTTGTGTTTCCTAGATCAGTATTCTTCATGTACATGTCATTTAGTAATAAACCAAGTACTAATGATGAAATAATATACTCAATCTATGTTTCTAATATTTGGAAATAATGCAGTAAGCAATCAGTTTCTGATTTTTTCCTGGCATTTTTATGTATAACATTATGCAAAATTGTGCTCTTGATATAATGGAATATGGTAAAATATTATTTTGATTTTTTTTTATGAGGAAAGAAAGAAGAATCTACCCTTCTCAATCTACCCAACTCAATTAGTCTTGAGACACCTTTTTTCTTTAAATATTTTGCTTGAAATATTTCAGGTTTGCAGCTAATAGGAATGTCTGAAGCATTATGCTGCTAAAATAAATCACTTAAATTGCCAGGTTATATTTTACAGCTCCAGTTGCTTAAATATTTATTGTAAAGCACCAAGTACAATGATTTCCGTTTTTATCATTAATGAGAAGATCTGGAAAAATAATTCTAATTGGCAAGCCAAGAGTGATTGCTATGTGTTCTTAAAATTTTATCCAGATGTGTAGCATTTACTCTTTTTTGGGGAATACACATCAGTTAGAAAGATTAGAGGAAGGACACTCACTAAAAGCTGAGTTGCAGACATGGTCCTGATGAGGTGAGCCAGCAAGAGAAGAGCCTGCCTGGTTCTATTGAATGTGCTCTTCTCTCCATGGCACAGCTAGCTTCAGATGCATTTTTCTATAATTTAAAAAATAATTTCCTAATCTTAACACATTCTTTCTTCTAGGAGTATAATTAAGCCTGATTTTGAATCTCCCACTGTAATTCCAAAGACAATATTTAACAATTACATTATTCTCAAACCTATTCTAGGTTATTTTTTTATTCTTTAATTTAAATCTGCTATCTTCCCAAATTTTGTATCAATTCATGGTTCATTCTTTAAACAGGGCAGTCTATCTTCTAGTTATGATAGATCCCAATTTGGTTTCGCTCATTTTTTTTCCTCCATATTTTCTCACTGTATATTGTTCCCAAGGCCCCGACAGTGAAGTTATCCTTAACTTGAACTTACCATTTCCTCCTCTGCCTTTTCATCTCTCATCTACTCCTGAATATTTCTAATATATGCCTTACCAGAATCCTGCCTATGCTGAGATTCTTATTTATATCTTAATCATTTTCAGTAGCAAATCCTCCCTCTACCTCATTTATAGCTTTCTTAAATCTTTAATCTGTGAGTTTCAGAAGATCTAGCTGCTGCTCTACTATGCTACCTCACTATTTTTCAAACTCTATATTACTGACCTTTCCTATAATCTTTGATGGTTTCATCATCTATTTTTTTTAACTTTCAGTTACCAGCTCTTGCTTTATCCTTTTAATTCCCTTCATACCCTTCTCTTCAAATAGTGCCATAAAAATAATCCAATATAAGGGGCCAAATTTCCATTGTGTATCCATAAAGTTTATTTTCCTAACATCATCATTATATACCAACTGAATCTCTGATTATGTGCCAAGAAAGGTGTTGGGGACTCGATGGGAAATGTTAGGCTGCAGACAGGGTAGCTGGTATTATGTTTTTAATGAACTGACATTTATGTTCATGTTATCAAAATGGACATAAATTTCTATGCTATGCTATAATAAAGGGATGAATTTAAAATGGAATGAGATAGAATGGCCCTTACATTTTGGATTCTTGATTTTTGCTTTTTATTTAAAAAAAAATCTGTGTTTATCACTTTTATCACTCTGTGTAGTAATGAGCAACATCTCCACCTATTTCCCACTTCACTTTTAGCTTCTGAAGTCTGAAATACCAGACAGTTTCATCAAAATAATGCACAGGAAGTAAATAGCTTAGAATCTGATCTTCATCTTTAGGGTGGAAGATATTCATCCTGAAAATGAGTTGTAGAAATGAAGGGTCTGGACTTGGAGACCTATATTTTATTTCATCAAAAGCATGTTTTGCTTACCATACAGCATTTTGTTACATGAGATTGTTGATACATTGGTTTAAAACACAGATGTTATTAAATCTGTTGAGAGGTTTCTCAAGGAATGTAGAATTCATTCAATCTCTGAAGGGTATATTCTATGTCCACTCATTTAGATGAAGAGAATCCCTTGAAGCCTTTTGGGAATGATGCTGTTACTTAACAGAGTAGGGGGGTGGAAAGGAAAAAAGAACAGAGAGAATAATCTTTAGTTCTGTTTTTTGTTTTTCCAATTCTGGTAAAGTTCTTTAGGTTACTCGTCAAGAGATTACATTCCCTGTAGGTGAAAAAATAAAACAAAAATGTGTTTTGTATATATTTAACTTTGTAAACTTGCACTTCTCTTTTTTCTCTTGAAAACAATTAGATGTAGTTCTGAAGACAGAGTGAGGGAGGCGGGGACCTGCCTGTATGAATGAAAGAGAGAGCAGAAGTCCTAGAAAATTAGGACTCCCAAGCTTTGAAATAATTTAATAGCATAGAAGGGTGTAATGCTGATACAAACACTGTTCACAGACTAAAAGCACTTTAGTTACTAATTAATATTTATCATGAGATCTTCTATACATTTGGGGGGAAAAAACAGATTTTTAGACCACTGCTACCTATACTGTAATATTTCTGGAGGGGCCACCAGGAAGTCTCTGACATTTGGTTTCAATGAGTAGCAAGAGGAAGCTTTCTCCTGTTCATCCAGAAGGTTCTGTAAAGTGAAACAAACAGCCTACTCAGGTAGTTCATTCCGTTGACCTCCTGAAGTAACAAATGCAGTGCTGTTGAACCTCTCCACCTCTGCACGCTGTCGCCAAGGCCAGGACAGCTGCACGGTAGTGTGTAGGGAGCTCTTACCTGACCCCACTTCACCCTGGGAGAAGTGAGTGGTTGGTGATAAACAAAGTTGTGTGTTTAATGTGTGATACGGAGCTGCCAGAAACTTCTCATTATTATTTTTAACTGTGCTTCTGCCTACTCTGCTCCTCTAATGCACAGAAGACATTGACGCAAACTTACATTTCAGGCCTCTGATGAAAAATTCAGGAAAAGCTCTCTTATTCTTTGTTAGGTGTTAGGTATGAATAAGTCTCTGCCACCACTCCTCAGAGACAAGGAACAGACGGCAGGAAAGGGAAAGGAAAAGGGGATGCTGTCTATAAACTCCATGAGTTATTTCCCAGACCAGGTTCCTTCTGGGGAGGGCAGGGAAAGTCACCCCAGTGTTTGAGATAAGTCGCCCTCCAAAATAAAATCAGGAAGATTCGAACATAATGGGTGAGATTAGTTATCTGTAGGAATGATATACCCTAAGGAATAGCTAAAAAGATATGTGGAGAAATTTAGAAACACCCTAAGGAATTTGACAATAGCAGAGGCTTGATTGTATCCATATATTTCCAGCAACAATCTAATCACAGTAAATGGATGAAGCCGTAACACAATCAAGCAGTAACTTAATCAGTTATAGTGAATAGATTAAGTACTCTAATCACAATCAATTGTATTGTAACCCACCGGAAGGAAGAATGTACTAATTGAAGGGGGTGTCTATAAGGAATTGGGGACCCCAAGAAGCCAGAATTTGGCTGTGACTGCAGCTCCCTCCAGTGTAAGATGTGCAACTATAATGCTATACCTAACTAGCAGGTAGGACTCAGGGCTGTTTCCATAGTAATTTGGATTTCAAAGCTTTATTCACATGTAAATTTGCCTACAAGGAGTGAGTGCACTTATCAGCAAAGCAGCAGTCCTTATCAGTTTTAAGGTCAAAGGATTGCAGTTTTAGAGTTACAAAAGTAGCCAAAGGGCAGTTGGTAAAATTAATTTCAAAAACAGGGTTTCATATTCACTCAACAACCATTCATGGAGAGCTTACTATATTGCTGCAGCCCCTGGTTTAGGAGCTGGAGACTCTGTGTTGAATAAGAGAAAATCTATGCCCTAAAGCTTTCATTTTGAAAAGGAAGACAGATTGAACAACTGACTACACAATAAGTTGTTTCATTATAGCAATGTTTTCTAGAACGAAAATATGCAGATTTACCTGAATTGAAAAAATCACAGGGGCCTGAACTGATTTAGAGAAAGTTTTTTTGAGGGTCCTTTCAGTTGATTTATGCATAGCTTATGAAAAGCAAAGAGACAGAGAACCACAGAAATAAATACAAGTCCAGGGAGTAAAATTAGGCTAACATGGTGAATAAACTGGGTGATAATCAGTAGCCCAAAAATGATCTGTGACAGCACAATGATTTGCATACAGACTGTTTAGAAAGACCACTGCTAATGTTGCTTTAAGAGTGGCATCTAGAGAAGCTCCTATTGCCATCTGCATTCCAAACATGATGTACTATTTAGAAATGAACTGCTTCCAATATTCTTAGAACAGATAACAACTTTGAAGATTTTACATCACTGGAAGTTGACCATGGATCAAAATGATCTGTATTCACTCCTGAAGCAAAATGAGGGTGCTGGAAATGTGTTATGGTTCCAGCCCCCATTGTAAAGCACTGGACAATCAGCTACGGTGGATAGGACCAATTTGAGGATGCAAGATCATAAGGCATAAAGGTAGAATGATTCTAAAGTGATGCTGAAATAGAGCATTCTCCTGTAATTTCCTATCCGAGGCAGAGAGGGGTTATTGAAAAGTTTTAGAGCAACCATGCACATGCTCTAAGTAGGTCTCAAGGGCACTCAGGCAGAAGCTACATTACCCAGGAATGTGTTAGGAGTTGGCATGCCAGGACATAAAATATGGAGTGCTAAAACACTACACTGTGTAAGATATAAGGAAAGTGCCAGCATATGTTAGCTCCCCAGTTACAGATCATAACAGAAAAGGAGCAGGACCAGATGAAAGAGCAAATAGGTAAAAGAGTTCCTCCTTGCAAAATACACAGAGAAAATGTTTTGGGAAGAAGCTTCCAGTGATTGTAAAAACAACCAATTAATGGACCGTGCCTGGGATTATAAAGCATTATGCATTTTTTTCTTTAAGCATGTATTTTTTAAGCTTTTATTGAGAAATTATTTGTTTGGAGTGTTGTGCTAAGTTTATGGAGGTTTATAAACCCTGCCTTTGGAAGTTTATAGTTTACATCTATAAGATTTGGTGAGAAAGCAATTCAACAGATACTCTGGGTCTCCAGCTTCTCTAATCTTGTCTCCTCAAGTTTATTTGAGTGAATCGTTGTTTTTTTTCTTACTTCCCAGCCCCTGTGAATTGTTCAATTGACATTCAGGTCAGGATGCTATTCATTTTGTTTTCTTCTTTGGGGAGATTTAATCAAGGAATCCTCAAGGGAGTTAACATGTATAAAAGTAAGAATATGCCATTTCAAACAACTGTATAATGAACTAACCACTCATCCCAAACAGGGAAGGAAGAAAAGCTGGTTTAGACATGATAGAAAAGCACAGAGTAAAAACAACACAACTTGAAAAGAAACTGGAAGCTGGAAAACTAAAGGTAATCCCAAAAGAGCTGTGGATGCTTGTATTATTTAATTATGCAAATGGTTAATGTTAGAACCTATTGAGAACCACAGTATTTTAGATTGCAAATGGGTCTCAGAGGTCTTTTAATACAACCCCCTTGTTTTATGACTGAACACTCCGCGGTCCAAGGGAAGTTCAGTATATTGGCAGAGCCATCCATTATTTCATAGCAGTTATTTTTCTGAATCTTATTCCTATTTGGTAGTAGAGTCATGTAACCTGACTCCCACTTCATTCACTGTTCTTTACTCAACCTTATATTCCTATTCCACTAAAAATGAATTTACCTAATTACCATAACACATTTAAAAAAAGTATTAAGTGTCTATTCTAATATATTAAAACCTTGTTTGAAACACATACAAATACTCTTGTCTTGAACAGTCTTCAAGCATGAGATTGCAGAAGGATCACTTGTAGGTCTTGCAGGAGCAAACATTCCTGGGCCTGAGGTGTTACTGATGCTGCTGGTCCAAGTTTTCATTAGCACTTTTACTGCACTACTCTAGGAAGGAAACAGGCACTAGTTACACTAATCCCACTTTGGGTGAAATGGATGAGAGAGGTTAATAATTTGCAGTGAAGAACAGCATGAACTAAATGAACCATTATTGGAGTTGGTTGATTTTAGATCTTACTGTATTTCCATGCCAGTCTTCTACAAATTCTTTACTCTGCTTACAGGCTCCTGTTCTCAGCTGGCAAACTACCCACCTCCCCAGTGTTCCCTTTTACATGAAGACTTCTAGTGTTTTCCAGGTTTCTGTTGCCGGTTTTTCTCTTATTTTCTCTTTACTTTGTATCTCTCCACTTTGGCCCTTGCCAGGTTGATCTATAATTGCTGCTTTGCATGCTTATTTAACCTTAAGACTTCAAACTCCTCCAGGTACTATCATTTACTTATGCTTTTATAGTGCTTATCATAGCACCAGTCTTATAAATATTTGGTTGAATGCTTATAAACTTGAAGATAACTAGAGAGAAAACAAATATAAAATACCTACAGTCGACTAGTTCCCTGTGAGTGAAATTCATTGCTCTTATTTCTATCATCTATTTCCATTCTATTCTTGGTGGATCTATAAATAAAATGCAAACAAATTTTGAGAAAATTGTACATATACATTGTGTTAATTCATGAAACAAAAACTTTCATGCAAGTGTTAGGTAGGAGTTCATGAATGCCAAGAGTTCAGGGTATAAGAAAGATGGTGTTGGAGGACAAGACAGGGACAGGAATCATCATGTTCTTGTTTATGATACGTCCCATTACCATGACAACTCCAGCCACAGGTTTAATATTTTAAAATGTCCAGTTGGGGAAAAATGGGCAGTATTCTAATTAGGATTTCTAAAGAAACCAATGGGGCAAAATTGGACAATCTTCTAATCAGGTATCATAAGGTAACCAACAGGAAAAAATGGGGTAAGGTCTTCAGTCTGTTCCATATAGAAAAGAGAACTCCTCACGGCTCAGCATATAAGACACTAATTTCCAGACATTGGGGCCTTACGCTTCTCTTTCTCCTCTAAGCACACTCTGCTACACCTTACAGAATGCTACTCTTGCTTACATTTTCAATAAATCTGTCCTTTGCCTCCAACTTCCATGTCTCTTGTCCAACTCTTTGTTTGTAACACCAAGGATGTGGATGGACACCACTGGACACCTCAGTGAAAACTCAGGTATTCAGAAATCACCCTCTAAAAGTTTAGCATCAACAAAGGATAGTACATTAATTCATTCCTGAGTCATTTCCTTTAGAGTTCTAGTTCTTAGAATCCTTAATGGGAAGGAATCTTTGAAAGAAACTGAGGTTCATTCCCTCCTAACCATATCCACAGGAGGTTGATCTCTGATGACCTCCCTGGCAAGAGCTAAGTACTTTACAGTATACCTATTTAAGTTGTAAGAATGTTAATTTTTGGAATTTTGTTTCTTTTAAAAATCAAATCTATTTCCTTTAATTGTCTTTCTGGACGTACATGGAGTAAATATAATCCTTTCTTTATTGTATCAGCCCTTTAGATTTCTAAATACAGTTGTCATGTTCTGTCTAGCATATTTTCCTTAGTGAAACGAAGATAGTAAAAAGGAAAACCACATATTTAACCAAAAAATACCCATCAAGTCATTTGTTAATTCATATACAATGATGTATTGACCTCTGGTGCTGTCTAGAATGTCATTCAGAAAGAATGTGTAGGAATATGCAAATCAAATTTGAACTAAAAATACAAACAAGTATGAATGATGCACACTCATGAAAAGAAATTTACTGATTGATTTCTATTCATCCTATTTCAGTTTCTAATTTTACGGGAGTTTTTTGGTCATTGATACAATCCTTGTTTCCATATTTTTTCCCTTACAGAACTGTATTTGTGTGAATGTTTCAAGTATCATCAGAAGGAAATTTCAGATGACAAGATGCACTCCAACAGAGTCTGTTCCTAATTTTGTTTCATAGTGACACTCCCCCCTGGTTCAAGACAGTGAATAAACCTCCCTTCCACTTGAAGTCTCCATGTCTGATAAAAAATGGAATAGTTGAGTTTATGCAGCTGTTCATGAGCTAATTATCTGCAATCATTTCTGATTACTTAATAGGCCATGGTAGGATGTGTGTTTGCTGCTATGTTGAGTTTACACATTAGGCTTTAATGTGCTGATATGGTTAATTGTTGTGCTCACTGCTGCCTGCTAATAGACCATTCCTGAAAATGAGACCGTATCTCAACGGAATTTGCTTGTTTATTTTAAATAAGTAATAACTACAAACTCAGATCCTAGATCCAGTGTTTACCATTTTAAGAATGCACTTTTTAATGCTGTATCATTTCTAATGCATTTAAATTATTCAAGTTTGAGAAAACGAGTTATTAAACTAATGAGTCAATAACCTACATAGATTTTAACATTTTGCCTGTTCTGTTCAGTTTCCTAAGTTGTTTTCTGCCACTGATAGCAAAATCAATTCTTTTAAATAGTGCCAAACAAGCTGAATGTGATACCATAATAATGAGAAAAATAAATGCATATTAAAAACTGACAAGTATTTATTAATATGTAAGCCAAGATTCTCACACTAGCAATTGGGAAGGTAGATATGGAATTGCGTAAGGAGGCCATTAATTTTTTTGCAGTTTTGCATTTTGTGATAGCATTTAGTCCAAAAAGCTCCTTTGTAGTTTAAAAAAATTTAGAAGGCTATTCTTTTGTTGACTCTCTGTATATTTGTGCTTCTATTACTGAAAATGGATGCAAAGCACCTGTACAGGTGTTTTAGGTATTCCTTTTCATCCTTCCCTTGCTGTTCACAAGGTCTATTTGTTTGCCCTGTCATCACTTTTTTGTGCCTTCTGATCTTTTTAACATCACGTCTTCCCTCCCTTACTGCTCTTATTAGAGAAGTCAATGCTATTCAAATAATGAATAGGTACTTAATAAATAGATGTCCTAGATTTCTTTCTGTAACTTCTAGGAACAACAGGGCTCTTTCATTCTCTGCCATTCTCCAGGCAGGCTCTGCTATGTCTCTTTTAGCATTGTTTTCACTTCTTTTTGAATAGATTTCAAAGAGCAGGTCCAGTGGGTCTATCTGAGCCCATCACTAAGGTGCAATGTGGTCCTACATTTTGCTCCTCTGATAACGTTACATACTGTTTCCATGCACTTAGAGCCATAAGTTGCAATGAGAAAAATACTGAGAGACTGGAATTAGATTCATTTAAATTGATGATGATTTATACTCATTTTTCCAATATCTGACTTCCATCTAAAATGCAATCTATGCCTAAGTTACACTAAAGCTTTGGCTCTCTCAATTTTCATGAAGGCCTTTTTTTTTTTAGTTTTTGTTTTTTGTTCTTTTGCATGTTTTCAATTTGATATCTCACTGAAACCATAGACTCCAGCATCTCCTTCCTCTCCAGCATCTTCTTTTTAATGACTTTTTTCAAGTTCCAGACTCTCTGTTTCCCAAATACATGTCATGCTTCCATGCTTTCACATTGCTTCCCTCAATTGTTCCTGTTCTGCTCCAGTGACGTTCGAGTCCTTCTTCTAAGTTGTTGTTGTTGTTGTTTTAATTGTAGCTGTTTCTTTTCCAAAATATTCCACAAGAGCTGGGCATGGTGGTGCTCACCTGTGATCACAGAGACTCAGGAGGCTGAGGAAGGAAGATTGCAAGTTCCAGGTTGGCCTCAGCAACTTAGGGACACCTTATTCAAAGTAAAAAATAAAGAGGATTGAGGACATAGTTCAGTGGGTGAGGGCCTCTGGGTCCGATTCATAATACCACAAAAACAAAAAACAAACAAAGAAACACCTTACAAAACTAAAACATTCCATGAAAAGAGCTGTGATAGGGACTGGATTATGGCTCAGTAGTAGAGTGCTTACCTAGCATGTGTGAGGCACTGGGTTCGATTCTCAGCACCACATAAAAATAAATAAATGAAATAAAGTTATTGTGTCCATCTACAACTAAAAATATTTTTAAAAATGCTGTGATAGAGCACAGTAGTCGCACTATCACTAATAAAGATAATAAAATTAATTCAAACACTTTAACTGCCAGGGATTATAATAAACCCTTTACAAGGATATTACACTTGGTCCTCAGAATGGTTCTTTGAAATTTGCACTATTATTGTCACTACTTAACAAATGAGATGTTTAGCACATGTTTTAGTCAGCTTCTTTGCTGCTTTGACTAAAAGACACAATCAAAACAATTGTAGAGGAGGAAAAAAAATTTATTTAAGGGCTCATGGTGTTAGAGGTCTTAGTCCAGTTTAGGCCAGCTTCATTCCGTGGGACTTGAGGTGAGGCTGAACATCAAGGTGGGAGAGTGTGGAAGAGGGAAGCCACTCACACTATGATCAGGAAGCAGAGAGAGACTCCCCTCTCCAGATACAAAATATATCCCCTATAGCCACGCCCCAAGAACCACTTCCTCTAGCTATGCCTTACCTGCCTTCATTTGCCAGTTAATCCCATCAGGGATTCCAAGGATATAACCCAATCATTTCTCCTCCAAAGCTTGCATTGTCTCAAACATGAGCTTTTGGGGGACACCACATCTAACCCACAACACAATAGCCAAAACTTTGTGAAATACTGAGTTCAAGGTCATATGGTCAAAGTCAATTTAATGGCTGCCTGTGTAGTCCTTTGAAATAGCAGTCTGACTTCAGAATTCTTATCTCAGGGTCTGAGCAATTAACCACTATGCATACCATTTCCCACAATGCAAGCAGAATAAAACTATTCTTTCATTTGTTCAAATGGCCCTGTGTTTGCATCATTAGTTTAGTGTGTGTCCCAGCGTGCATTGACTTGCTTATCTGCCAATGGGCTCCTTAAGGGGAGAGAGTGATTTATTTATTTTTATAGCCTCAGAAAACAGAACTGGCCCATCTTAGGAACTCCATTTATAGCCATGAAATGGGAATTGATTCTTTCTTTACACATTTATCTCCCGGTATTTTCCTTCACATACCCTATGATACAGCTAAATAGGACTGTTTGCTATTCCCCACACAGCGCCCATGCTGCCGCTCTCAGAGATCTTTGCTTATGCTGTGCCTACTGCCTGAAATGCCCTTCTGCATATGCAAATCTCCACCAAGGTGAAATTCCAATGGCTGTCTTTCCCGAAGCCCTTCTAGTTTATGGGTTAGACATGCTTTGGTTCCTGTATCCTTTAATGCTTTGTTTATAGTGCTATTATCGATTATCATTTTATTTATTTGTAAGACCTTTTTACAATAATACTTTCACTGAATTTTTCACATAGTAGGTGCTCAATAGAGATCAACTGATTAAAAATCTATTTAAACCAGTTGGATTGTTTTCATACAAAATGAAGAGGTTCAAATTTATGGCATTGTGAGGACTAACTATATCTAAACATGTTATTAGCATAGATGTAAGGCAGCATTATTTTCATATCTTGCTTTTCAGTGCATGCATACCCTTTGCTCTGATTTTGACCTGTCCATTTATAAGCAAATTTTTATAAACGCCAAGACTTTTATTTAAATTGTTAGGGAAATTTAACAGCCTTTAGATATGGAGCAATTTATTTCTCTTTCATAATAAATCAGCAATGCTCTTTTCAGACAGTTAAGTGCATTCATGCCCAAATAGTGGTAAAGAAGTTAAAAATATTCAATAGACTGACATACTAAACTTTTATCTAGTACTGAAGTCAACAAATGTTTACCAAGTTTCTACCCTGTAAGACATAATACTTGGTAAGATAATGTGAAAAATAAATTACATTTAATTTCATTAGGAAGATAACATTAAGAAATACAGATAGGATAACTAGTAGATTATAGCAACCTCAGGCAGACTATGGTATAAACCACAAAAAGATCTAAAGTGCTGCAAAGATTTCCAATGAAAAAAGAGGTTTCATCTTTTGGGAAACTAACTAGAACATTTGCTCTTTCATTTCCTATGCCAATTTTGCTGATATTGGTAACTTATGGCAGAGGTCTTTGCTTGGCCAAACTTTAGTTCAGCTTCTGAATCTTCTCACAGGCCCAACTGTACATTGTGTTTTTTAGCAAAAAACTCTGCAGTCAGTTCAGCTAGAATTCTCTTATCCTTTGTATCTGATCAGCTTCCCCATACTCCACCACCTTTCTCACTCCACATCCCCCGACCCCGTGATGTTTGATCACCCTGCCCTGACTTCATTAAGAATCCTTAAACTGCAAGAATCCTTATCCTTGATGTTTCTTCTTAGTACTATTTTCCACCCACTGTTTCCTGCACTGCTCTCTGGCTATAAATTCCCAATTGCTCATGCTGTACTCAGAGTTAGCCCAATGTCTCTTTCACACAGTGAGAGCCTATTATAGTAATCCCTATTAACTAAAGGACAAAGGGTTATTTTTGCTCATGGTTTCATAGTTTCCATCTATGCTGTGTCTGTTGGTTCCACTGTTTTCGGGTCAGTGGTAAGGCAGTACATCATGGAGGGGAGCTTATGGTGGATTGAAGCTGCTCACCTTATGCGAAAAGGAAGGAAAGTGAAGGAAGGGACCAGGGTTCCAGTATCCCTTTCAAGGGTATGCCTCATAGCTGAATTTCCTACCACTGAGTCCCATGTCCGGAAGTTCTACCACCTCTCAATAGCACCACTGGCAGTCAACCAAGCCTTTAATACATGAGCCTGTGGGGGATACTTTAGATCCTCAACTGTAGCAATACAGTAGGAATTGAAATTGACTTAATTGTATAAGTTAAGTAATTAATGTTAAAAGGAACATTAGAAAAATATAAATCAACTTGTCTTTTAAACATATACAAGGAACTTCTGCTCTTAAATGTTAATTTTATAATCTAATAAGTTTCCATGAAAACACACCTGAAATTATATCAGGGTTTGGCATTTCCCTTGCATCCAAGAGGAATTTAATGTTTGTTGAACAGAATAAAATGTTCTTTTTCATGAAGAGGATGTCAAATCTTAAATTTTGTTTAAAAATAAGAAATTCTTCTAATCATTTTAATAGAGGTAGTTCCTGAGAAAATACATTCATTACATAGTATCTTATTATTTCATTGTGCTGCATAGTCCTATCCTAAAAAATAAAGCCTTCTTCAAAGAAGTTACAAGAGACCAAAAGTCCACTGAAGATAACTTTATTGTGATTATTACATGCATTAAATAGACATTATAAATGGAATATGTTGCCCATCTGATAAAATGAGTACATTAAGATAAAAGGAAAAAAAATGCCACAGAATAACACATTAAAAAAAATGAAGAACTCGTCTCAGATACTGCAGATACTTAGTTTTCATGAGGTATTTTACAACGTTTCTTATTAAACAAAGGGATATATACATTAGAAAAAGTTTGAAAGGATAAAGTGCCAGATATTATACAGAAAGAGAAAATATTAGCATCCTGGAATAATTTTTATTCCTGGTCCATTTTCTGCCCACTGGAAAAAATTGCACTGTTTTTCTTTCTCAAAAGGACACACAAAAAAATTCTTTCCATTATTAGGTCCGATCTTCAACACTGTTCTCATGATGGAGCGCCTGCCATGGTTGCAGAATGGGAAGGACAAATCTGCCCACTAGGGGAACAAAAAAAAACAAAAAAATATGAGCGTCAACTTTATGTGGAAGTTACCATGAGGGACAGACTAAGCCAAGGCTCATTTGATCGGTGTCATATTGGCTTCACTCCTATTGCTATTAAGTTGATTGTAAAACAGACATAAATCATTACTTGTTGCCTTTAAATAAAGTTTATATCCTATAAGAAGCATCTCTCTTACACATGTGCTTGAATCACACAGAAAATTGTCTTAATTTTGAGCTTAAGGTTTCTAAATATCTGAAGATATAGAAATTCCTTCCCTTTCTTAAGAATTGAAAACTACCAGAATCTTGTGATAATCACCAGTGTTCCCTCTATAGTTTAAGTTAAAATTACAAGATCAAATATTTGTCATAACACTAATGCTAAACTTCCTTAGTCTCTTAGGAAAACAAAGACTCCAGTAGGAACATATATAGACCAAATTAGGGAGATTCCATTGTATTATTCTTATTCTTATTTGGGCCTCAAGAGTCATAAAGGAGTCTTATATAATTGCTAATAATATTACTATTTATTGCTAATAATTTTTTCCATTATATCTATAAAAGCTTCTTGAGAAAGGATTCAGGAGGAGAGAGTCACATCTTATTCAAAGGTGTGAAATTACTATCAAATTTTCCCTTGGAAATTCTTAAGAAGAACCACACTACAGACAGATATTTTCTCTCTCAATAAGCCCAACTAGAAAATTTTTGCTTCAACACTGAAAAAGGTCAGTATTTTCATTTTTCAGTTATATATCAGATAAAGTATAGCTTGGAAAAGTGTGTGTTTTTAAATTTTAGATTCACACTCTATCTGTGATTCTCATACTGAGAGGAATGTAGAAAGTGAGACTGACTGAATGGATTCCAGATTATTGTCTCCTACCTCAGATTCATTTTCAGGGACAGACTCGTAGACTGGAAAGTCATAAAGAATATAGTGAAATTATTTTAGTACCATCATCTTTTTCCCCTCCCTCCCACTTGGTCAAGTTTGTGTAGCAGGATTCACTAGGGTTATTGTACATTCAAGGTGTACACTGTCTTTCTCATGTACCTCTACCCAATGAAACCAAAGTTTTGATAGAGCACTGAAGTTAGGAAGAGCAAATTCTTATCTTGGATTATTAACCACATGAGTACTACCAGTACTTGTTAGTCCATATCTTTCCATCTTTGTGAACCAAGGGCAATTTTTACATTTGTGATTATAAATATAATAATTTTTACATTTGTGTAAATTTACAAATTTTTACATTTGTGATTATAAATATAATACACTCTGATAGTCTAATAGCTATTAGTTCACTATTACTATTTTCCTGAACCTCTTCAAATTTGAAATTATTCAACATTCAAGGTTTAGACTGAATGGCTAAAATAGAAAGGTAAAACTGAAAAAGCATTACTGTTTGTTACATTTTAATAACCAAAATTCAATGACACCATCGTAAGCTTGACAGATCTTATACCTACTTCAAAAAATCCACATTGTGTTTTTTCAGGCAGAGGACAAGCATAAAACTGTCTCCCCTTGTTTGCACCATCCTTCCTCACAACTCGGAGAACACAGTGGCGGTTGTGTTTACTGCATCGAGGGGCGCCAGCATTTGAGGTAGAAGGACCAGTGGTCATATTCGTTTGGAGTTCACTGCAAGGACAGGTCAGGAATAACCACAGCAAAATAGTGCTAAGGGGATCATTCACACTTCACCTATACCTGTTAGAGCTCTGCTTACATGAAGAAATTTACATCAAAAAGTAGGCCAATGTGAACTTTAGGTAATTGCACACACTACTCCCTTTTTAATTGTTTTCCAGGGTAATCTAATTCACTTCTCAAGTTCCCTTTCGGTAGAAAGCACAGAACTTAAATTTTTGACTAAAGATAGCTGAATTATGAATCCATTACATCAAATTTTAAATTCTCATTCTGATATTCAGTTTTTCTTTTACCCAGTATTCAGTGTAGACTCTTTTATTTCCTCTAAAATATTCTCAGGTCTAGCTGGCCCTCGACCCATAAAGCAAGAAGAATCACAATCTTCTCTAATTATTTTCTCATTGGTAGAAACTCTCATCAATGGCTCTGACAAGGCCAAAGAGACACTTTCTCTACTGTCCACTTTAAAGACAATTTTCTATGCTTTTCTTTGATCAAGGCTACTATAATAGTTGCAATCATATTCTAGCAAGAAACAGGCTGCCTAGAAGAGCAGAAATGTGTATTTTGTGAAGCTAGTAGGGAAGCTTTATCTCCCCCACAATTAGAATCAAGAGTATTTGGAGGTCATTCCTGTATTCACTGAACAAAGCTGAGGAGTTGACCTTGTACTCTAGCTGTATAAGCAGAATTTTCTCTCTGAAAAAGAGCTTCACTATTTTTAATTTTCTATGTTTTGCATATTTTAAATCATGCCTTTATAATAGACTTTTAATAAGCCAGCTGAAAAGAAAGTGTTCACATTGATTAAAACCAGGGGTTGGGGTATAGCTCAGCAGTACAGTAGGTGCTTAGTATGTGCAAAGCCTGAGGTTCAATCTTAGCACTCAAAACAAAACAAATAACCCAACAAAACAAAACCAAAAGTCTCTCCCCTTTATATATCTATGTTTTTAACTTTTAAAGGATAAATAGTGCATTCTTTATTTTGGGGGGAATTTCTAAAGAAAAAAACTTCATTCTTAAATAAAATTTTAAAAAATTTAAAAAAAGTTATTTTTACTTGTTTCGTTAAACTGCATTTTTCAGATACATGTTTCTGTAATAGTGCCTCAAGGCATCCTAATTGAAATGTTCAGAGACTATGATTTTTTTTGGTGATAAAATTTGTTTAAACTAATTTTTAAAACAGATGCTTAAATATATTGCTTTAAAAATGTTTGCTGGGATGGACTTAGACATTCTGAGGGCAGTTTTTGAAGGTTGTTCTTGTGGCAGTCATTTGTAAACTGAAGGTAACTGGGCAATTCGAAGGAACCCTTATAATTAGATATTTAACCAGTCACTATTTTGCTGGCATATTTTCCAGGGTGGGTGGGGTGGTGGCTTACATTTGAGATGAGTAATGTCAAATTAGAAATACCAGAGATGAGTTCAATCCCCAGTATTGAAAGTCAGACAGACAGACAGACAGACAGAAAGAAACAAACAAACATAGCTGAGAGGCAATAAGTTTTTCCTTTCCAAAACCCTCCATTTGACAAAATGCCTCCAAAAGAGGTAACATTCAAATTTTAACATGAACAGAAGGTGAATATCTTGATACTTGTAAGAGAAGTCAAGAGATTTAAAAATTAAGTGACTTCATAGTGTCCTTTTTAAATTTAAAGACAAACGATTAAGATTACTAGCAATATGTGAAATGCTTATTAAACTATGCACACATAGAAGTTTTATATATAATTTTAAAGGTGGATATCTTTGATAACAATTAAACATTTTCTAATCTACTTGCTTCAACATACCCTAGGATAGGCTGAGACTGTTTACCTTTGAGGCTTCTCTGAGGAGAGGGGCAAAGGTGAAAGGTAGGAATGAGGAGGTAAGAGGGGCCTCAATGTGTTCCCTCTGGTTCATTTCTGTCTTCAATTTTGTTTCCTCTTTGGTATCAAGTTAAAGGAAAAACTAGTCATATGCTATCCTAACCTTGGTACTCAAGAGTGTGTTTCACTGCCCAGAAACATCAGCATCACCTGGATCTCTTTAGATATACAGAATTAACTGCCCCTACTCCAGAGCCTTATGGAATCAGAATCTGCATATTAACAAGTTTCCCAGATTCACATGCACATAAGTTTCAAGCACAGAGTTATTGTAACCAAGATCCGGGATGCCACCTGCTATCACAATCACATGGGCTCTGAATATGCTCAGCTAATCTTATGATAGAAAACATTATCCAGAATAATTAAATATTCTGCTTAATTGAGGACATCTTGGTTCCTCTTTGCTTCAAGCATTATTTTAAAACTTTCTAAAATGTAGCTAAGCATTTTCATAGGTAAGTTTAGCATAGAGAATAGTTGATTTTGATGACCAGGTCAATCATTTTAAATATGGACTTCTAAATGGCAGAATAGATGAGGAGTTGGCAAACCTTTTAGGGTAACACATTTTAGGCTTGTGGGTTTTGTGGTCTCTGTTGAAACTACTCAGTTCTGTTAAAATTCATTTGCTGAATGTAAAATTCATTTAAATGTAAGGTTACATTTTTTTAAAATCCTTAGTTCATTATAATAAAGATGCTATCTGAAAATTTTGGAATAAATCAGTGCAACTGAATGTAGACTTCGCTGTCTAAGATTATTTCAAGGATTAAACAAACAGAAGATAAATAAATGACTTATCCTGAATGGTCCAGTTGATTCTGCAATCCTTAGGGAGGGAAAACTTCAACAGGTGACCTGGAATCTAGAACCAGGTGTCAATGCTACAGCACCAGTGATTAGAGGCTGACCTTCCACACCACTGATGGTGAAAATGCTAATGATTTTGATAGTGTCATTTCACTCTTCTACATGATCCTTTGCATCAATCCAAGAAAAATTTCAACCTATAACACATGCTGTCTTTGGAAATGTATCACTGTGTTTTGCTTTCTATTTATAATAATTGAATCAAAGATTTAAAACTGTTTCTAGTAGTTATTCTTAACTGCTTAAAAATCAGTTCAATTATCTAATTTATAATTCAGTAGCTGGATAACATTCAAGTGTGTTTAAAGACTGATCCAAAAATATGCCTCATCAACATGGCATGTATAGT
Organism: Glaucomys volans; assembly: GCA_020662805.1. Taxonomy (NCBI): domain Eukaryota; kingdom Metazoa; phylum Chordata; class Mammalia; order Rodentia; family Sciuridae; genus Glaucomys; species Glaucomys volans. The sequence goes on along the minus strand of JAJEJO010004862.1, from coordinate 204,880 downwards.
ACAGTGATGAGATCAGTAATTAAGAGAACAAAAGTCAAATTAATTACCCTGTAATTATTAACGAAAAAATTAACTTGCTATAAATTCTGGGTGGACCACCTGCTTTAATAGTATTATGTTGTGAGCTTCTGCTAGGTGTCTTGTCCACAAGATGAACACTGCAGCTGCCAGACAAGGAGAAAAATGAAATAAATGACAGTAATTTGCAATTTATTCCTTGTAAAGTAGCTGGGTGCAGAAGGGCTGCTGGGTGAATTTATTTCATCACTTGACATTTATTCTGCTAGTTGATCTTGATTGATTGTGGAGTCTCAGTCCTGGTGCTCTTATATTCAATACATTCACATGGTTGCAGCATTTCTAAGTAATGCTGTGCACTGTGATTAATCTCATAATTCTATTACTAATGGCTTATGAAGAAATCACTTAAATTTAAGGTTACATTAATGTTTTTCTTTAAATCCCTGATTCATAACTAAATTGTCTCAGATTTTTAAAAAAGCACTAAGGAAATAAAAATATGTCAAGATATTTCATCTGGGAACAACGAATGACACAATATTTTAAGATGATCACTTCTACTTCTTTCCACTTAAGTCAGAACAGAAAAGCTGTTCAAAATGATTTTCTCCTACAGGATAGATTCCCAATTCAGACATTCTTAACTAATTGCTCCATAATTTCCATCATGAAGCACTAATAAAGGTTAAAGTGAAAAGATTTTCTATTTATCCAGCCAGTTAAAAATTTGGCCACTATTGCTCTATTTAAATGTGAGTATCATATACAGAAGTTAAATCAGTTATTATAAAAGAGTATGAATGAAGTATTTTGAAAAATAAGTCAAGAATAAATCATTGGGATTAAGTGATATAAAGTTAAAATTGGAAACTTGAATTGAATGCATGTATTGAGCAAAAGCTGTCTCAGAATTATTATGAAATAAGCTTTAAGAATTCCCAGAGTTTGGGGTTGGGGATATAACTCAGTTGGAAGAGTGCTTGCCTTACAAGCACAAGACCCTGGGTTCAATCCCTGGCACCGCGCACAAAAAAAAAAAAAAAAAAAAAAAAAAAAAAAGAATTTGGTCTAGGAGTGTCACTTATCCACTGCCCAGAGGAAAAAAAAAATCTTCCTATTAGCAAAAACACAACAATCTTAGGAAAAGTTAGCAATCATAATTCCACCCCAAATTACTTTAGATTCCACCCAAAATAACTGTCTCCCATTGCATGGGAATATCCTGTATTCACAAGTTATACTTTTTACTCTAAAATTCTGGATATATGGCACTTGCTCTTTGGTGAAAAAGAAGCAGTTTGGAAAACAAAATTGTGGAAAAATATCTCTTTCTGATAGAGATATAATATCATATTATGGTGGTTAGGAAGCCCAGATAAAGGGAGGAAATGAGGTGGGGGAAGGGGGGCCAATAAATATTGGCCCAATATTAAGGACTTGCCATTATTGAGGAAAGAGATGACACTATTTATTCAAATTTCTGCATCTTGGTTAACAGCAGTTGAAGTTTTCTGGAAATGAAGTTCGCAGTCTCATAAAACACATCTAATGAAGTAGTATTTAGAAAATGGAAATACAACTTTCATTTCAGATACAGAAACAGCATGAATACTTTTTGGTTGAAATAGAGAATGCCATCCCACATAGATGAGTGAGATACAACTATGTTCTTTAACAGGAACATCACTAACAGTATCTTAGATTTCTAAAAATATAGACCACTTACTAAACTTCTACAAAAGTTTCTCTTCCAGAATTATTTTTCATTGGAGGGAAATTTAGATGGTCTTTGACTTATGATGGTTCAACTCAGACTTTTTCAACTTTTCTGTGGTGCTAAAGCAATGGGCTCTCAGAAGCTATACTTCAAATTTTGAATTTTGATCTTTTCCTGGGCTGGTGAAATGTAGGACGATAATTTCTTTTGATGCTGGACATTAGCAATGAGCCACAGATCCCAGTCAGCTACACAACCACAAGGGGAAACAACCAATACTCAGTGTCCTATGCTACTAGGCTATGATTGATGTTTAGCAGGCATATTAGCTGCATTTTTGACAGAAGACATTCAACTTATGCTGGGTTTAGCAGGATGTAACCCACTGTAAGTTGAGGAGTATTCTGTAAAAAAATGCTAAAGGTTATTGGTAACTGGTATGATTATGGGCAATTTAAGCATTTTTTCTTTATACTTTCAATATTTTCTGAATATTCTGTATTGAGCATGTACAACTTTTTATAGGTGTAGGAAATTTATTTCCTTTCCTCCTCTAACATTATAAACCAGTGAAAAGAAAGGAGACAAATTACTACAATGGTTTTGGAGTGTTTGATTTATGTTACCAAAATCAATTCAACTTTCTTCACCATGGATGATTTTTCTGCCTTCTTAAAACTTAATGCAGTATAGTACCTCAAAGATCTTAAAAATACCTTAAACAAAACTGAATTCAAATATCTTAAAGACCAAGGTTAGAAGCATCATACCTGTTAGAAAATCCAGAGTTGCAACTTTTGAGATCAGGTTTTGAGTGGTGGGTTGTTTTCAATTTTTTATGTGCTGGACTAAATAATTCAGACTGAGAGCAGACCAAAGGTGATATGTTTACTTTGTTAGATAGTTGAGTTATACAGTTTGTTCTCTCCTTGGAGGGGTGCTGTGTATCACTAAGACAAACGTTTGTAGGAAGAGAGTTTTGAAATTCCCCGTCTAGTATCTGGTTTGGGGTTTTTTTTCTTTCCAAAGTACTGGATTTACTGCTAAAATCAGTTAAAACAAGGGTTGTAGTTCCAAATACAGCTTTCCTGTTGATCTTTACTTTTGTATGTGTGTTCCCAAAGCTATTACAAGGATACTTTATTAAGTTGCTAAAGGCAATAGTATTTTCTTCATTCTTGAGCAATGAATCTGAAAGGAGAGAGAAGTAATTCTGCAATATTCCCCAAAATATAATACACTGACTATTTGCAACATCTTTTTTATTTGATTAGAAAATTCAGTTCACTTTATTACTGTGAACTAATATATAGAACTAATAATGCAAAGTTAGCTTAGGCAAGTTATAATTAATCATTTTCTGGTTAGGAAGTGAAATTTTATTTAAAATTCAAAATGTTAACAACCTGTAGGGACACAGAAATGGGGTTAACAAAGATTTCTATTTGCAGTGTATTACATTTAAGCATTTAAATGTTATACAGCTATCAGTATTGTTTATATGAGGCAAAGCAGTCGTAATTAAGAGATATCTCATAAAGCTTTAGGTCAACAGTTAGAAACCTCTGTATGGACCACCAGGAATGTTCCTGGGAATGGCAAGGCCATGCCAAATGCTTATTTTAGAATGAGTAAAGATGAATCATGCAGACTTAATATTTACCAAATAAAACATTTCAACAAAATATTCTAGGATTTTGGAATTTGTACTATATTCTAAATTGTAGTTAGGATATATATCTTTCACACTCAGAAAAAAAAAATAAAACAAAAGCAGTGACACATGTAAAGGCATTTGAGAATATTGAAATAAATGTGGAAATCTAAGACTGGATTTCCGAGGGTGCTCTGCTGAATGATACTGAAGAAGGAGGGATGGAAATAGCAGTCCCTTCAGCTATTAGCAAAGCTGTGCAAGGGGTGATGCCCAACTTGCAGGCCCAGGGAACAAAACACAATATGACAGCTAACACAATGTAGAGGTCTGTAAGTCAAGAATGAACTTTCTCATCTCTAATTGAAAGAAAGAAATAACACTTTGAGAACACAATAGAAGCTGCATCAATGAGATGGTTCTTAATCACAGGTTTCCTCTGAGGTTTTACATTCTCTGAACGCATGAAATTGTGAGCTATAAAGAGTTATTTTGAAGAATTTCAATGAAATCAGTACAATTGTCTGGGAAAAGATTTTAATAACAAGGGTAGGAAGGATAAAGAAGAGAAAAAATTCAGCATTTTTCTATTCCACCTGCAAAGATATTCTTACAGAAATCCTCCCTTTCAATTTATGAAACACTTGGACTGAATAACAAACTCGAAAGTTGCTGAAATCTGCATAAAACAAAGCTTTATTGAATAATTCATTAGAAACAGTAGAGAACAGATGTGATCATCTCAGTTTTTTGAGATACAAAGGCACATACTGTTTTAGCACAAGCATGTTTTCCCTCCCTATAAAAAATATTCAACAGAATATTGGCATGGTTTACAGGCAGAGGATGGCAATTCCTTTAAACCTTTGAGAAAGCATTGTACTTTGTGATAGAATATCAAGATGAAGCAAGATATGTACCAAACTTTGTATAAATGATATGTACCTAACTTTCTAAAAATGAATTCTTAGAAATGCAATGAACTCAAAATGAAAATTCAGTCTTACCAATAGGCCTTGAGGTCAAGCAAGCATCACATGCCTCAGCAGAGGGCTTATTTATTAGCGTACAGACCAAACATGTCCATTGCTCTTCAGACTTCTGAGCCACCAAGTCATTAAGATGATCTCTCCTGCTAGATGTCCAACTGACAACAGTATTTCTAGTTGGAAGCTTGCTATAAAAAATTTAAAAATTAATTATTAACATGATCACTGCCTTATTCTTATACATTCTGGTATTTTAAAATCAATTACAAAAGTATGAATACCCCAATGCTTCTTACATTGCTTAGAAGTCATAACTGACAGTTAGATGTCACAACCACATCTTGAGCCCTGCTGATTGCCATTTAAGTCAGAAATAAAAGTTTTTATTTAGACCCAAAGATCTATTTTTTGAACCAGTAGGAAGTATTTCACAAATATTTTAAGTAATAGTTTTCAAAGCAAAACTAAAATGCTATTCAACTAAATCAGAAAAAGAAACATTATACAGAAAATTAGAGCACTAAACATTGAGAAATTTTACTTCATGTACTCTTAAAAGAAAATTCTAGAAACTCTAGAATTTATGGTATTTGCTAAGTTACATATGGGATAGTTGATCTATAATAATGAAAAGAGATATTTATCTTTGTATTATTTTTCTTCATATAAAACTATTTTATATCTTCTACTTTATTATTGGTTAGTATGCAAGCAATAAAACCAACCCTGATTTTTTTTAACACAAATGCAAATCATGATTTTCTAACCAGAATTCTTCGTTGACCATTTATTGTTATACAAAATGCCTTTCTACAGTAGCTCTGATACAGTCAACTCTCAAATACACAGGTGTAGGTCTATAAAGCACATCATGTGGTTGAGTAACCACAGTAGTATCATGGATTTTTCTCATTATTCCAAATATTAATATTGAAAACTCTCTTCCAGGTAAAGGCTATGTATCTTACATTTCAGAACATGAGTTCTGTGACTTTCCAAGGTGACCTTGACTTCTGTAACATTTTTCTCCTTATACCTTCTACCAATTTTTAAACTCAGGCTTGTCTGGTAAAATAATAGCATGAGAAAATCTGAAAGCAAGATACATCTCATTATGATTCTTTTATCTTTACTTACCTTGACTTTTAATGCATTTAGTATTTCCTATTTCTACAGAAAACCAGACCTTCTACAGAATTTGCTTACCTGACCTTATCCCTGCCCTCTATAATTTACACTGAATGACAGTATGCTGCATTTGTTCATTATTAAATAAACATGACTTTAATGCCTTTCAGATTGTCAGTGTGCTCTCAACTTTTCATTATTTTCACCTTTCACACAGAGGCTTTGGAAGTATTCTTGCCTATACTGCCCCATTTCTTAATCAGTAACTATTAGATTCATTCCAATCTCTACTTGGATATATAGCAGGAATCTCAAACTTACATGTGGCAGTAGGCTGAATAATGGCTTCCTAATGGTATGAGGTCATAATCCCAGTAAACTATAAATTGTTACTTTGCTGTAAAGAAAAAGAGCCTTTGCAGATGTAATTAAGGATCTTGACCTAGGGAGATTATCTGGATGGTTCCTTAACCCATTCGCAAATATCCTTATTAGAGGCAGAGGGAGATGATTGGATTTACACAGGAGAGATGGTACTGTAAAAATAGGCAGAAAATGTCCTGGTGCAACCACAGTCAAGGACCTTGGGCAGCTATCAAGAGGTTGATTCTCCTCTTAAATCTTTAGAGTAAGCACAGCCCTGCACACACCTTATCATGACCCAATGATGCTACTGTTGAGCTTCTGGCATGTAGAGCTTGAGCAAATAAATTTCTGTTGCTTTCATTCACTAAATCTGTGGTAATCTGGCATAATAGCCACAAAAAAACTAGTACAAATAAAATTCATGATCCTCTAATCTGCAACTCTACTTTCTCTCTCAGTAAATGGCATGAGTGTACCCTAACTGATCAGGCCCCAAACCTAGAAGTCATCCTCAATGCTTTTCCTTACATCCCATATTCAACCCATCAGCAAATCCTATAGTCTGCTGCAGTCGAATTTACCATAAAGGTAATGAAGCTTGCTCTTTCATGGCTTGGTGGGTTGTTTTCTATAGATCAGGATGGGGAACAGGGAGAATGGAAACAGTCACTCCAACTGCATGCTGGAGGCCAAGATGCTACCAAGGATAGCATCCTAGGGGTTCTAGGTGAGGCTTATGTGCTGCCAGTGTCACCTCACAAATGTTCATCATCCAGGGACAATGTGCCCTGGTCACATCAAGGAGCAGGTAGATTCTGTCTTTATCCTTGAATACCACGATCTGAACAAGAAATGCTTCTTCATTCCTTGCTCAAGGACCATCATCACCCAGTCTTCAAGTTCCCTCAACCCATATACCACTCCAATGCCCTACCCTTAACCCCAAAATAGCAGAGTAGAGAGGGAAATCTGAGGCAGTGGAGGGAGGAAAAAAAGGCTGAGGCCAGCAGCAATGGCACCATATGGCAAGTTGGACATGCAGATTTTCAGGACCTTCTCCAGACCTACTGAATCAGAAACTCTAGGGATGGCCCAGAAATCTGTATTTTGACAAGGACTCAAAGAGATTCTGATGCTCCTTATAGTTTGGGAGCTACAGCCCCAAAGCTTCCATGCAGAAAGGAAACAATGCCTGAGGAAAATATTACAAGAAATATTAGAGATGAATTATTGTCAATAGCCAATTGTGGGATAAAAGACAGTTATCTAATTCATTGATAATAAGAATGCAATATTATTATTGGTGGTCATGTGACAGAGCAATCAAGGAGTCTGTAGCCCAAACATGGAAGAAGGTGATAACATGCTGAGTCAGGCAGTGAACGAATAATACTCTTACTTTCTTGATGTTTCTGGTATTTAAAAATTGTAATTGATTGTGGCTTCTTATCCTAAATATTCACATGAGGACCTAGCTTTGTTGTTCCTGTTTGTTTTTATGTTAGGGAATAAACCTGGGCTTTATGTATGCTTGGCAAGTGCTCTACCACTGAGCTAAATCCTTAGTCCTGGACCTAACTCTATTCCTAATTTTTTATTCGTTTTCATAGAGTAGTCCCCCTAAACTGTGCAAGTTTCAAACCTTATTCAAATTCCAAAAATATCCTAAATACAACCACTTTTTACCAGCCTTCATTCATTATCTAGACTGATGTGGAAAGCTCCTGATGCTGCTGCTTTATTCTAATAACACTGCAGTCACTTTTTCGGAGCAGCCTGAGTGATTCCCACAGAACATAAGTCAGTTCATATCGCCTCTCTGCTTGAAGCCTTCCAATGGTTTCCTAAACTCATTCAGAGTCAATAACTTTTCAAGTTAGCCAGTGATCTTCTAAAATTTAAATGAGTTATTTCATGACTGTTCAAAACCTTCCAAAGACTTCATGTTATACTCAAAATGAAATGCAAATTTCCTTCCATTCCCAAGCAGGCTAATGCATGCTCTCTGGTCTGTGTCTCATTTCTTCTGCTTTGGTCAATCACCCTTGCCTTCTTTCTCTTCCTTGAATAAGTCAGAGGTTTCTTGCTTTCTAGGCTACCTTCTTTGAAAACTTCTCTCCTATCCCCATATCTTTACAAGTCATCAGATCTTTTCAACAATCTCTTCCTCAGAGACTTAATCTGCTTACCCCATCTAGAATGGACTTTCCTTCTTATTATCTGTCCTCTACTGTTGTGTTTCTTAAGAGCAGTGATCACTACTTATCATTGTTTAATATCATACACACACACACACACACACACACACACGGACAGGATTTTCTTAAAAAGATCTACCACTGGAATATAGTAATTTACATATATTCCACATATATATACTGCTTTCTTCAAGATCATCTTAATTTTCCAGCTGTCAAATCAAATGGTTTAGAGAGGGTCCCCTCTTGATTGATTGCTATAGCATTGATTCTTCTACCTCTTTCTTCTTTTGATCACCAAGGCAAGTTAAGGTAACCCCAAAGTGATGAAGGGGCATAAAGTACAAGTGGAGGATGACAGTATCTCACAGATATCTTTGCACTTCTCAAGTAAGACAAGATACTAGCATGGGAAGCAAATGATTTTTCTTTGTCCGAACACAAAATAGATTTTTAAAAAAGGCCAATATAAAAGCTAATAAAACTAAAAGAAAGTTATGCAAAATAAAGTAGCATTTAAAGGTTTGTATAAAAATAACTTCCATGCCGCTATTCAACTTCTATTTCAACTGCATCACTTGCTACTTCATTCCTTCTACTCTGAATTCTTACTCTTATAACACCAACACTTCCTGGGAGCTCTACAGAATGTATTTCTTCTGCTGAAATCAGAAAACAAAACAAAACAAAACAAACGCTTGTTATCTTGAGGTTGGAGTTAAGAGGCTTAAGCAGGAAGCAGCATGTCCTCTTTTTACTTCTTTTACCTATGTAGAGCCTAGGCAATGTCACCTACATGGTTTCCTGTCCCTCAGGCTCTGGTTCCTACAGCTTTTCCATTTATTCTATGAATTACCCCAACATTCATTTGGTCACATGGCCCTTTTCAACTATGTTCTAAAGATGATAACTATGCTATTAAACTTTCTTCCCAAAGCAAGCTTATTGTATGACAATATGCTATTAAACGTATGTATGACATATATATTAAACATATGTATGACATGTATGACAACTATGCTATTAAACTTTCTTCCCAAAGCAAGCTTATTGTATTAAGACTAAGCCATTACAGGTTGTCTTCATTTCTTTTTTGCCCTGTAACTGCTACATTCCTTCAATTATCTCTACAGGCAGTTCAGGACTGTATTAAGATTTGGCTTGCATCCTATGTTCCTGTATGAATACACAACCAGTGTAACTCTACATCATGTGCAACCACAAGAATGGGAAGTTATACTTCATGTATGTATAATGTGTCAAAGTACATTCTAAAAAGAACAAATAAAAAACTAAAAAAAAAGATTTGACTTGCAAACACTAAATTCTCATTAACTGGCAACCAATAATCAGCACACTTCCAAACTAGATGGTTGTTAAGGCCCAAATATGTCTTTTTTAAGGAACAAAATATCCTTTTCACCTACACACAGCTCTCCAAATGCCGCATCTCCCCTGTGCACTTGCCCATGTGCTATGTTCTCTTCCAGGAAATCCTTCTCCTTCCTCATCTTTGATGAATTCCTACTTCCTTCCACAGGAAGCTCTAATTTTACCTCTTTCAGAAAGATTTCCTTGTGCATCCCAGGTAGATTGTTGTGCTTCCTACTCTATACCTTCACCACAGCGTTTTAATGATCTATTTACTCATTTACTTGTCGCTTTAGATCTTGAGCATGGTAGGGACTATTCGATTTTGTCTTGTATTCCTATACTTGGCATATAGTGAACCATAATAAAGTAAATGATCAATTGAAAAATTATAAAAAATTTTTAAGATTATTAAAAAAATCCTATTAACCCTAAAAGAAACAATACTTACATACATAAATTATGACAGCTAGCATGTAATTAAGACCCCATAATAAATGGCATTTAAAATGTGGTACAATGAATAAAAACTGGGAAGTTTGGGTAGGATTTATGATGGAGTTAATTAAACTTTTAGCAATTGAAGGAATATTTAGATCACTGTTATTGGGCTTCTCAGACTTCAAGTTAAGCTAAGTGACTTTAAATTAAAAGAAGGAAATTTAGTTAAAATTGAAAGTATTTAAATACTTATCCAAAAAAAACCATAAATGAAATAGAATTATAGGAAAACCTGAGAAATGGGCAAATAGTACTGGTTTCCAAACTTACAAAATTATGTATTCATTTTGTAGTGTAGAGTTGATTTTCCAAAGTCTTAAACTGATTGCCAATATATAAGACAGGATCAAATGAGGAAGGAGAAGGAATTATAAGGCCCAGAACAGTTTTAGTAAAGCATCTCCCAACTCTTCAGTGAGTCTACGTCTCTTTCAGGGATCTCCGAGCTTTAAAAACTAGTTTTAATCAACTTTAATCAAACTAGTTTGATTCTGACAATTAATTATCTTATTAAGATGATAAACAATATATGATGATTTGGAAGAATAAGGATTTCTTTTAAATCTGAAAAGGTATTAATAGAAAATAAATATAGAACATTAATCACCTATTCAATAGACAAATGTATATTGGAGGTCTTCTGTGTGCTAGATACTGTGTTGAGTGCATGTGGCCAAAAGTATACCTATATTATGAAAAATAGTTTCTTATTCATGAAAAATAAAAAAGTCATAAACATGTATAATAAATATAATAAATTATCTATTTCAGGTGTCTCTGATAGTAAAATCAGGTGAAGAACTAAGAGGAAGGAGATATAAAGTAACTAAAAAGTAGTTGAGAACAAGAGAAGGAGTGATAAAGAAAATGAAGCAAAGGAGCAGAGAGAAAAAAAAAAGTAGCTTCAGATATATTTAAGAAAAAAGAAGCCAGAATCTCCATGCTGTGGCCCAGAGCTCACATACCCAATGCCCTCTCTCTCCTCTCCAGCTTCTGCACAGCCAAGTAATGCCCTGCTTCTCTTTCTATTTGCAGTCACATCATTTTATTCCCTTGGCTTACTCTTTCTCCTACTCACTAGTAATGGGTACTCCTTGAAACTCACACCTTGATTTTTATCTTCATTATTCTCAGTGAACTGAGAAAGTTTTAATAAACTTTCCCCCTACAATACTGTGCTAACAACCTCCAGGCATGACCTCTAACCTTGCAGTGGATACTCCACTGTTACTTCACATAAACACTCACTGTATCTTTACCATTATATCCCAACTTTCTCGGACCCATAAAGTACAAATCTCTATTATTTGGTTCTGAAATTTTCTGCATTATTCTACATATCAAATCTTTCATGATTTTTGCTGACTTTTTAAAGTGTTTAAGTAAGATGCTATTTCTGGTGTTTTGATCCTAGGCCTGGTAACCATCTCTAGTCCTTTACTCTACACTGGCTTCTTCATATGCATTTCCCATCTTTTCATTTTCCATGTTAGCTACATGCTACAATCAATTAAAAGTCCTTAATCCCATTAAACATTCTCAGAACTGCTAATGATCCCTACTATTAGATTTCATCCTACCTGTTAAACTAGCCTTCAGTGGAGCCTTCAAAGGCTTGGCTGATATTTTTTCATTCTCTAGCATGTCTGCTTATTAATGTTCAAGTTTGGTGGCCACATTGCCTTTTTAAATTAAATAGGGTGTACTTTTTCATTTACTTAACCAAAATTCCATTTTTAAAAGTAAAATTCAAATTTGACCTTATGAGATCTTCCAGCCTCTCTGTATGTATAAACCTCTAATATCTCTGAACTCAGAGCACTACATGTACTGGTAATTTTGGTTTGTAATCCCATATGGAGAAGCTGCCTAACAGCTTTAATCTTTCTCATGGCCTTGCTAAGGCACACTCACCCTATTATCTTCTACTAGGAAGGAAAACAATCAGATTTTGTTGGGATTACTTTTTAATGACTCTGAATTGATCCTAATTCCAGGAGACCCACAACATTACTATGGGCCACCAGTTAGGTCAGGAGCTTTAATCCATTTCATCTTATAGAGGGTCTTCAAACCTATCCTGTGGTTACTACCCCAGTTCCGGAATGCATAATTATACTCAGCAAAGGGCAAAATCACTACACATATGTTTAATAAGTAGTCTGTTGTTTAATCAATCAGACAAGTTCTGAAAAAAGGTCCTGCTTAAATTTTATGACATATTTCTAAATAAAGCAAAGATTTTGATGATAGTTTCATTTTTCCCAATTACTGACTACTCCCAATACTCACTTACCAAATTAGATCATAGTGAAGGGCTGGATATTATCACCTGTGTTAGAGGATTTCTACCTGAATTGAGAAGTGATCCATAAATCAGCTTTGGCTCCTTCTGGTTCTTTGATGACATTTTTTACTGTTTTCTTCCAAAGGTTCAAATACTTTTGAATTATGTACTCTTATGAATAGCTTGATGGATTCTTAGCTATGTTCTCTGATTATTAACCTTTTAGTTAGATAACTGAAGCAAAGAGTATCCCTTTAAATAAGGATTCTTACCATATGTCAACATGTTGAGGATTTTCTTTTTGACATTGAGGACAGAAATATGTCATTCTGTTGTTCTCCCCCAAGCGACACACAGTTATTCTGCAGTGGCAATGGCCACAATTAGGACGCCTATAAACCTTGAAGTGTTTAGAGACACCAGATCCTGCTTTACAGCCCTAACAAAAATAGATAAGTAACAGTTAAGAGAAAAGAAAAAAAACATATGTTTAATATAACGTTTAATGTTAATCAGCGTTGCAAAGGAGTCAAAGATAAATTCTTTAAGTCACCTCTGAAAACAATCTGCTAAAAATTTACATATATTTGAACATAGTTACATATAATCTTTTCTTTCATCTAAGGAAAAGGTATTGACAAGCTTCAGTAATGTTTGTCAAATAAGATTTGTGTGAAATAATTAAATCATTTTAACTAATTAGTATTCAGAATTGTTCTTTGCATAGCTCTATCCTCTTATCTAAATGAGACATAAAAGTTTTATATATTAAAATGTCTTTTATGATTTTAAGATTTTTTAAATTGAACACAATTATGTGGTTAGAAGAAAAAGACTAGATTAGTTTTAAATCTGATTACTTTTGGAACACTGAAGCTGCTCACTCAGTTACAACAGCCCAAAACCTTCTAGGGGACAAAGTTTAACAAGACCATTTTTTTTTTTCTTTTAACCTTAGAGACTCACTAGAAAACAAAATTCAAATATCATCCTAGTAGATGTTCCATTTTGGAATAAATACTATTTCAAAAGATATTTGCTATTTTCTGTGGTTTTACTCTATTCATATACATTTAAAACTCTTACAAAAAGAATATGTTGGATTTACATCAGTTGTGTGAAAATTTAAAAGTCCAGAAATAAGGTTCACCACATGAGCTGAAAATTGCACAAAGTATTGGAAATACCCAATTTAATCTGTGCAGAAAATGGGCTGTTTTAAAAGAGCACCATTTACTCAAGCAAATAGGTAAAGCAAAAGGTTCATGGACACTTTAAGTCAATTAATGAAGAATGCTACAATACTTTCATTTCTAAACATAGTAAAAATAAGAATCTGAATACAGGAAAGACTGACAGAAAAACACTTATTTAAAACATCCTTAAAAGATAAAATGTGTTTATTGAATTCTATGTATGCATATATGTAACTTTTAAAATTCACATTAGCAAGTATTTATTTCATTCCTGGAAGAGTTTTTGTGGGAGACAGAGAATTATTACCCATTTTACAGGTAAAGAAACTATACTTAAGGTTTATTTACCCAAAGCAGTCTATCTTTTTATACATTGTTTCACATATTCAAATGTAGAATAAGAGTATATGCCAGATGCTAACACAGCTGTTTCCAACATAGCAGAATTTAGTATGATCATGGTTAGACAAGTCTGGAATGACCTATGACCTAGAATTTCAAAATGTTAATTATGCCCATAAAATGTCCCTCTGCCTTTTTGTATCTCTATATTCTTACCACTAGGTGGCTACATATAGCCTTAGCATTTTTGTTGCAATCAAAAGGGAAATCATTGACATATTACATAGTTGAAAATTTCAGATCTTACCCTGTAAAAGAAAATGCTGAAATCACGTATCATCTTCACAAGGTGATGGGTCTGTTGATCTGTTAATTGACAAACCTTAAAATGGAAAAATAATTGAATGTAATTTCGTAATTTATTCACTATTGTAAAAAATACCACTTCCAGTTCTATTGTAAAAAAAAACACTTCCAGTTTTTTGAAAGAAAACTATAAATAGATTTAAAATTATGCATATCTTCTAGAACTCTGTTTATTATATATTTTTGGGTATCATTAACTAAACTGTAGATTTATTTTACTCGATAGTGGTACTGATTTTAAAAAATACTATCCCTATGTGTCTTAATTCTAAACTCAAGTATACATTAAATGTTTTGTATCAGACATCTTTGAAGTCCCAGCATTGTCTATCAGCTACTTGAAAAGCCTTGCTGGATTTGAAAAAGTGAAAAATAAAAAGAAAGAAAACAGAAAGAAAGGAAGAAAGAAAACTAGGCATAGGCATTGTAGATGACTATCAAGGTTACAATAGGTTTTTAAAAGATACAAATTTATAGCATTAATATCGAAGTACTCGTTGACACATGGAAGAACTCAGACAAATCTTACTGGAGAAGTTTTTTGTGATGAAGTGGCATAAATCTCAGTGTTACTGATGAAGAATTAATTTTCATTTGGCACATATGCTTTCAATAGTAATTCGAAAGGAAGCTCTGATACCTTACTCTTGTTGTGCGTGTCTGAATACACACACACACCCGAAGACAGTTTATCAGTGATTATAAAAATGATAATTGTCTATTCAACATAATCTTCCAAAAGTTTTATAAATACTCTTCACTTTTTTAATTTAAAATTTATACATTTAAAAAAATTTACTCCTTACTATATCTTATATACATATCAAGACAAACCACAGAATGCTAACCTGTACTATTTCAATAAATTGTGTCTATACTTTTAGGAGGCTGATAACTAAACTTCAGAAGTGTCAGTGATTTTTAAACTCCCAGGTATTATGGGTAAATGCACCTTCACTAAGTGAATGGCTGGCTGGATGTACAGATAAAAAGTAAATTCTCAGTTCATTTGAATACCCTTCTTTCTTAACATTTTCTATCAAAGTTTATGTGATTTAAAACAGCTCCTTCTTAAAATTTTTTCATTATTGCCCTACTGAACTAATTTGTTCCCAGTTAAAAAAAACAGAACTTAATCTAAAGTTATCACTACCTGGTTTCTTTTAAAACTTAATTCCTACTGATTTGGATTTTACCAAACCATCTAGAAAGGATCTACACAAAACAAAAAAGTGCCTTAGGACTTACATAAAAATAGTTAACAGAATTAATTATTGTTTAAAAATAACTTAGTTAATAGAAATAATTGAGTTAAAATTAATTTAAATAGTAACAGATCTGGATAAAGCCCTAATGCATTCCAATCTCACTGACATCTGAGAGGACTGGATTCCAATCTCTCAAACCTCTCACAACCTCTATTGACCACTACCCTCTTTTCTATAATTTTAACATTTCTCTCTATGAGTTCTTTTTTCCCCAATTTGAAATAGGTTTAAATTTCTCCAGATATGGAAAAAGAAAAACAAACAAAAACTAAATCCATCCCTATCCTGGTATTCCCCTCTAGCAGTCTAATATTTTTCTTTTCATGTTAACCTAAGCTATTAGAAGGTACAAGAACTCTATATTTTGTTTCCATTTGTTCACTGACCACTCATTCTTAAGTCCCTGTCATCTGAATTCCATTCTTATCATTATACTGAAACTATATTTTCTGTGATCACCAAAAGCTACACATAGGAATACATGAGGATGTGTAGAGTATATATTTAACATGCCAGATAGAAAAAGAAATTCATGGGCTTAATTCATATACCCTATAAACATCTCTTTAAGCCCATCATATGTCAGCCACTGTTCTAGGATGCATGGTAACATCCCTGAACAAAGCAGACTTGTCCAAATCAGAGACTGCATTTTAGTTAGTAGAAGGCAAATTTGTTGAACAATAAATGTAATTAGTAAATATATTATGCTTGAGAGTAATACATGATAAAATAAAAAGCAAAGTAAGTTAAGGAAGATTGAGAGTGTGAAGGGGAGAAGGGGATGCACACTGAGGTTTTAATGAGGTGATCAGATTTGGTTGCACAGAAGTTGACATGAGTCAACACTTGAAGGACACCTGAAGTCTGAGGAGAATGTGTTACAGCAACACTAATTTAAGTGTTCCACATCAGTCCCTTAGTTGTATTTAAAGAGAAATAATTTTAAAAATACTTAAAATTTACTTTAATAGCTGGATGGAGACCACTGTCAAAGAGTGCTTCATTTTTGATGATGTTCCCTATCCCGGGCAACACCTTCTGATCAAGTAACACATCACATAGCATCCGACCTTTCTGTTTTTTAACTTCACTTTCTGCTCTTGAGAAACTAAATTTAGGTGAACAAATGTCTAATTCTTCCATCATTCTTATTTTCTGTTGGCTTTCCATTGAGTTCCTATAGAAAGGAATAAAAAACACAGTAACTGTCAAGTCTGGCTGGCTTACAATTTCACAGTGTCATTTAAAAATGAGCTTTGATATACACACTTCATGACAATTATGGCACAAGAGTTATTTGGGTGAACAGTGAAGACCCTAACAAATTATTTTATTTGAAGACTTCTTTATCATGAGGTTTCATCAAATATAAACTATTTAGTAACACAGGTGATATTCCAAAGCAAACTGCAAATCTAATCTCCATAGTTTTGCAGCTAAGTATTTTTATTTTATTTTTTACCTGAGTTCTACAGAAGAGTCAAAGAAACAAATCAAATCTTTGGTGAGCTGCACTTCAAAAACAGGAGAAACTCCATTTTTACTTTTATACTTAAGTGGATTAATCATGATGGAGCCTTTCATTCCAAAATGAATCCTGAAACAAAGTCAAACCCATTTTTAAATAAAAGTATATCATGTATCACATTTTTTCCCTTTACTTCATTTCTTTACATTAAAGGCAAATAAATGTTAAGTCACCATGGGCATTTTTAAGGGCAAAATATTATAGCTAATATTATATATTTTTTCTTATACTTGTCTATCTTTATAAAGCTAGAAGATGTGACAGTGCTTCAACCAACACATTAGTTCCTAGAGAATAACAAGGCCCCAACAATAAGCTCAAGAAAACATACCTCTCTTCTTTTTTTTTTCTTATTAGATGGAATATCTTTAATTCATAGAACAGTCTAGCATCTCTCGGTATTTTCTGATTCAAAGGCTTGAGATACAGCAAAATTTAAAATGCCAATAGTTTGTGTTTATAAATTCTACAAAGTCACTAACATTCAAATTCCATATTTCTAGCCACAGTAGATTGGAACTGTTTACCTACTGCAAAATAAGATCTACAGTTTAAGATACTTTTCTTTCCCACTGCTTTGGGCTGAGCAATGAAACAATTTGCAAAATCTTGTGTATAAAAGAGACAGAAGGAGCAACAGAAAAGAGAGGAGAGAAGGAGGGTGGGAAGGGGGAAGGGAGAGAGAGAGAGAGAAAGAAAGAAAACACAAGTCAAAATGCTATTGTCTTCAATTCCTTCAATTCTTTTCATTTTCTTTTACCTTTACATGTATTGGGAAGAAGGGATTTATAAATATTTACAGTTAACTTTAAAGTTACAATGCAGTGATGAAAAATTCATAACCTTTCAGATTTTATAGGATTGATTAGCATGTCCAGTAAAATAAGAAAAAAAAAGAAGTGGTTTTGTGAGGCCTCTGATGATGAAGATCAAAAATGATTCTCAAGATGAAATACTGTGTTCTGCCTTTCAAATCCATCTTCTTGTAGCTTTGTTGAGTTAATAAATATGGTTCTTTTGGCAGCAAATGTTACTGCTCTGTGCTTCTAATTCCAAAGCACCATGTTATAGTATTGTACAAGGTTAACTAGTCTAACTTTAAAAATGTGGGTTTTAAACTCTGTGTGCCCTACTATCAATCATAAATGCATTTTACATGCCCCATAGTTCTTGACAGGAAAAATGTGTGCCTGTAAGTACTCCATAATTTAGCTTATGGAGGTTCAGCCCCAGTGAAAGGTGTACAACTGTCATGCCCAGAAGCCATCATATCTAAAATCTTTTTAGCTGCATGCCTCATAAAGTGGATTCTAAATCACTTTCCATAATGAAACCACATCCACATCAAAAATCTCAAAGGTTAAGACCCAATTCAAATGCAGGGAAAGCCTCGATAAGAACTGTAAATAAAGTAAATGTGCCTTTTTCTTGTAAATCTGTTCAATTTGGGGAAAAATGTGCATAAAATAACTATTTTTATCTTATATTTTTATTTTATTAAATAGCCAAATATTATAATAATGGAGCACTGATAACAAATTTTCTGTTCAGTGTTAAGTACCTTTTTTTTTTTTTGGTACTGGGGATTAAACCCAGGGGCACTCAACCACTGAGTCACATCCCCAGCCCTATTTTGTATTTTATTTAGAGACAGGGTCTCACTGAGTTGCTTAGAGCCTTGCTAAGTTGCTGAGGCTGACTTTTGAACTTGCGATCCTCCTGCCTCAGCCTCCCAAGTGCTGGGATTACAGGCGTGCGCCACTGTGCCCAGCTAAGTATCTTTTATCTTAAAATAAGAATATATCAGTATCATGAAAATTTTGAAGGCATAGTAAACATCTACATTGCTTTAACAACTGATATATTGGTTTTTATAGATCAGCACATAGGTCCATCTTACAATTAAGAATGAGATTTTTTAAGTATCATTTGATTTTTCAGAATTTCCTATATTTAATTATCCAAGTTGAAGAAAATATTCCCAGATCATCATTTCTATGCTGTTCCTACATCCCATCCAAATGGTTACAAGAGACCATTCATTCTGCATAATGTAACTCTGTCTGCCAATGCAGTTGTCTGGCCCAAGGGTAGGTGTTAGGACAAACCTGGACTGGTCTCTAGCCTTTTCTCTGATCCTGTGCCTTTGATAAAATTAAGTAATAAGTCCCTGTCTTAAGCTGTATTCATCAGTTCTCTTGATAAATTCATGGATTTTAGATACACAACGATCAGTTTTTTTTAGTATGGGAAAGTCATTGTGGGAGCTGTCTGTAGGAATGTTTCCATGTGGGAATGGGTACCAGAGAAGCCAAGAGGCTTGTCTGCAAAGAGGAAGGTTCCAACAGATTTTAGTGAGGAACAGACTCAAGAAATGAAGAAAGTCCTAATAGGCTTTTGGTCTTTGCTTCTAGTTCTCCCTCAACCCATCTGTACTATCTTCAGGTTTCATAAGATACCCCATTTTCTTGTAATAAGTAATTATTAAACTTGTTTGAGTTGTACTTTTCTCACTTGTTGTCAAAGTTGTAACATAAAAATTATGTGCAAACTAAAACAAATACTAGTAAAAAAATCCCTGTAGTTAGAAATAGCCTCCTAAAACAAATTAATAAATAAATCATGATCCCATTGGAGAAAAGATAGCCTCTTCAACAATGGATGCTGGGAAATCTATATGTAGCAAAATGAAATTAAACCCCTATTTCTCACCCTGCACAAAACTCAACTCAAAGTTTAGGATCAAGGACCTAGGAATTAGGCCAGAGACCCTGTGCCTAATAGAAGAAAAAGTAGGCCCAAATCTTCACCATGTTGGCCTAGGATTGGACTTCCTTAACAAGACCCCTAAAGCACAAGAAATAAAATAAAATAAATCAATAAATGGGATGGATTCAAACTAAAAAACTTCTTCTCAGCAAAGGAAACAATCAATAATGTGAAGAGAGAGCCTAGAGATTGGGAGAAAATCTTTACCACATGCACATCAGATAGAATACTGATCTCCAGGATATATACTCAAAAAACTTAACACCAAAATAACAAATGATCCAACAAATAAATGGGCTAAGGAACTGAATAGACACTTCACGGAAGAAGATATACAATCAATCAACAAATATATGAAAAAATGTTCAACATCTCTAGCAATTAGAGAAATGCAAATCAAAACTACTTCAAGATTTCATCTCACTTCAGTCAGAATGGCAATTATGAAGAATACAAGCAACAATAGTGCTGACGAGAATATGGGGAAAAAGGTATACTCATACATTGCTGGTGGGACTGCAAATTGGTGCAACCACACTGGTAAGCAGCATGGAGATTCCTCAGACAGCTTGGAATGGAACCACCATTTGAACCAGCTATCCCGCTTCTCAGTTTATACCCAAAGGACTTAAAATCAGCATACTGCAGTGACACAGCCACATAAAAGTTTATAGCAGCTCAATTCACAATAGCTAAACTATGGAACCAACCTAGATGCCCTTCAATAGATGAATGGATAAAGAAAATGTAGTATATATACAATGGATTATTACTCAGCCTTAAAGAATGAAATTATGGCATGTGCAGGTAAGTGGATGGAGTTGGAGAATATTGTGCTAAGCAAAATAAGTCAATCCCAAAAAAACCAAAGGCCAAATGTCTTCTCTGAAATGTGGATGCTAATCCATAATTGGGGGAGGGGTGGGAAGAATGGATTGGGCAGAGTGGAGTGAAGAGGGTGTGGGAATGGGAAGGATGGTGGAATGAGAAGGACATTATTACCCTATATACATGTATGACTGCACAAATGGCATGACTCTGCATCATGTACAGAGAAGTAAGAAAGTTGTGCTCCACTTGTGTACCATGAGTTGAAATGCATTCTGCTGTCATGTATAACTAATTAGAATAAATTTTTTAAAGCCCTGATCCTATTTTAAACATCACACTCTTCTAGGTTATCATTATCAAAACAGTCTGAACATTATGAAGTGCACACAACAGCACTATTGCAGTTCATGTCAACGACAACCACACATTGCAAATAAGGCAATTGCTTAGGAAAATTAAGGAAAATCAAGTGGTCAGAAGTGTCCTAAACATGATAAAGAATGTAAAGTAGTTGAACATATACTTATAAAATCTGTGGTAAAAATTCAATGGAGGAGGTTGTAAAAAGATAGGGTTTTAACCATGTGAAGATGAAAAAAGTGAGTTTTACCTTTACTTAGGATACAGAAGTGAATACACCCAAACATAGAAAAGAAAAACATTACATTATTTACAAAATCAAACATGTACTGAAGTCCATCAGAGACAAGAAATGGCAAGGCAACCAGGTGAGCAAAATTCCAAAGTGACAAGTCCCTTTCTGAGAAGAGTCAGAACGCACAAACTATTATACCCATGGCAACAGGAAGAAGAGAAGGCTACCATGGAAATGGGTAAGGAAAGAGCTAAACTTTCAACATACTGAGTGTGAACTAGCATGACAGTTCAGAATCCCCAAGTCCCACAGGAGAGTATGCACTCCTGGCATCCATTGCTGAGATGGGCAAGAGGAGGAAGAGTCAGGGCAGGAGACCTGAAAGAGCTGCCTTTTGTGGCATGACAACTGCCTTTATAAACACTGTTGTAATACAAAGCAAGTCTTAAAAAGTCTTAAGCTGCTGAAGTGAAAGGAGAGGTAGAAAGAAAAAGTTGTCAGGAAATCTCTGCCGCTCACATAATCAATTTTACACTGATTAACAAGCTTAAGCAGTCTGCAAGGGGGCAGAGTATAAAACTCCTGCAACCAGGCCCAGGCAAAGGTGATTTGCTAGTGAGGGCGAGAGGGGAACAAAACCACCTGTCCTTAGGAGAGAGACAGGAAATCAGCTTTGGCACAGAATCTTGCAAATATTGAAGAGAAATCTGCTCCCACTGAGAAAGAGGTAGGAAACACACACAGAGACAAGGTAGAGTGTATGAGGAGAGGGACAGTAATTTCCAGAAAACTGTATTCCTTATGCCCATATGCCCAGCAACTACGCAAGCCTCAAGCTCGTCCAGAAGAAACAAGAACCTCCACGGTTGCAACCATGAACCTCTCACACTGAGTAACAATCATTAGTGGTCTACCACTAAGGAAGTGGCAAGAGTAGAGAGACATCACATCTATGTGATGTGAATATATAGGGTCTGTTGAGAGCTGAGAGCAGAGCAGAAATGCAGAGAAATCACACCCTAAGCAGCAGAAGCAGCTGGAGCTTTGAAGTCCTTGGTGAACTATAAGAGGCCACCAAAACCCAAGCCAAGCTCAACCAACTACTTACAAGATCCACTCAGTTTCCTACACTTATGACCTGAAAGAAGAGGCATTGCCACTTCTAGGGTTCAGGCTCTCCTAGAAGTGATTTCTGGGATTTAGCTCTTGTTTTTCTGTGTTATGTCTGGGACTCAAAGAATACATATAAGACATACCACATGCACACATTGAAAAATCCAATATCAAGAGATAACACAATCAATGGAATAGAGTAAAAAATGTCCCAGATATTGGAACTATGGGACAAGTAATGAAAAATTAATATTAAATTAAAATTAAAATCATCATTATAGTCAATTTTATTTTATATATCAGTCACTAATATATTAATGCTTAATATATGAGATGATCTTGTACAAAGGCACATGAAGTGATGGGAAATTCCTATTAGAGAATAAAAAACACGATTTCAGAGATGAAGAATTCCTTCAAGGAGCAGATCAGCAGACTTCACACTGCAGAGGAAAACACATGAGCTTGGAAATAGATGAACAGAAATTATCCAAACAAAAAGATGTGTATTCTTTAGACAAGAAAAATATCCTTAATGTTTACTCCCAAGTTTCCCATTTGCAGTGTCTTTTTCCTTTCTGTGAATTCAAATTCGACCAGTGACTGTATTCTTATGTGGGGCAGACTTTCTTTTACTTTTCTGTGTTGCAGTTCTGCTGATGCTGCATTCTCCTAGTTTTCTTTTTCTGTTTTTGGAGGGGGATGGGGTGTCTGTTTGAAAATTTTTATTGTACCTTCATTCTTAATAGGTATTTTCAGTGGGCTTAGAATTATCAGTTGAGAGGCTTATTGTCTATTTGGCAATTTAAAGAGGTTGTTCTTCTATCTTGCAGAGTTTCTGATGAGAAGTCGAATGTATTTTTTAGTTTTGTTTCTTGGTATGTGATGTTTATTTTTATCTGGTTGCTTCCAGGATTTCTCTTCATCTTTAGTTTTTAGCATGGTGGTTGGGTATATATGAGGGATATTTGTTTTTATTTGAAGTTATTTGAGTTTTTGAGTCCAGGATTGGATAAGGAAAATTTCTGGCCACTGAACTCTTCAAAAGATATCTTTTGCCCTATTACTTCTTTTTTTCTGCAATTCTAGTTAAAAGTATGTTAGACCATTTGACCTTGTTCCACATCTTCATTAATTCGGCACAATTCTTGGTCATTATTTCTGTAATTCTTATGTTCTCTTCCTGGGCCTCCAAATACATTACACCAGTTAATATTAGATCTACACAAACTCTGAGAAAACCAGGAGAGGAAAATTCCCAATTCATTTGGAGATCAGCATTATCATAATACTAAAATTAGACAAAGATACTGAGAAGAAAATAAATCCACAGGCCAATATTGCTCATGAAGACAACTGTAAAATCCTCAATAAAATAAATCCAGCAACATATAGAAAGGATAATAGATCATAAAAAAGTAGACTGTGTCCTCGGAATGCAAGTCTTTTATTTAAAATTCAAAAATCAATCAGTATAATTCACCATATGTTCTGTTTTGGATGTGAGGTATTCCCCAAAAGCTTACATGTGAGACAATGCAAGAAGGTTTGGAGGACAAATGATTGGGTTACAGCATTAACCTAATCCCTCATGCGATTGAATGGTAACTGGAGGCAGATGGGGTATGGCTGGAGGAAGTGGTTCATTGGGGGTGCAGCTATGGTGTATATATTTTGTATCTGGAGCGTGGGGATCTCTTTCTCTGTTTCCTGATCACCATGTGAGCCATTTCCCTCTACTATACTCTTCTGCCATGATGTTTAGCCTCACCTTGAGCCCTGAGGAATGGAGCTGCTGTCTGCAGATTGAGACCTCTGAAACCATGAGCCCTCAAATAAACTTTTCCTACCCTACAATTGTTCTGGTCAGATCTTTTAGTTATAGTGGTGAAAAAGCTGCCTAGAACACCATGTAAACAAATAAGAACTGCAATGTAGTGATCATAACAGATACAGAAAAAAATACTTGAAAAAAATATAACTGTCATTCATGATTTAAATTCTCAATAAAGCATAAATAAAAAGAAACTTTTCCATTCAAATAAAGGACATCCATGAAAAAATAAAGCTAAAATCCCAGAGAATAGGCAAAGTGTACAAATGGTACATAGAGGTATTTATTACCCTAAAATATATTATTTAGTTTAGAATCTTTATCCCAATTCAGTCTTTCCTAAAAAGTTATTTAACAGATTAAAAAAATTATATGTAAGCTGTAAAACCCTTTTATTTTTTAAATTTTTTTTTAGTTATCAATGGATATTTTTTATTTATATGTGGTGCTGAGGATTGAACCCAGGGCCTCACACATGCCAGGCAAGTGCTCTACTACTAAGCCACAATCCCAGCCCTGTAAAACCCTTTTACAGTTAGTTTATGATGGGTCCCATAAAGACATCTTTGGCAAACTAAGAATTATTGTATCATCCCTTGCATATCATATTAGAGGTTCATACTATTTAAACTTCAATAAACTACAAAAGCTATTAAGTAAAAAGTTTTTTCTAAAATGGCAAAGCCTACAAAATATTTCAGATATAGCTTCCGGTTTGAGTATGTATGATAAATTATAATCAGTCATATAAATCACAAAATTAGAAAAGTATTTTGGAGAAATATTCATTAAAAAAATAGTAAAACAATAGTCCAAAATGTAACAGCTGTGTCCATTTTAACTGAAAATAACAGCTTGCAGAGTGGGTGGGTCTTGGTAAGTAGACATTGACATATGTTCACTGTATGGGCAATATATACACCCAGTCAATAAAGATTACATTTGGCAGTAGGATCCTGAATGTATTATCATATACTTACTTTTTCAGTTCTAGTATTTGTTATGTTTACGACAAAACTTTGAAAATGATTTTTTGCCTTGCTTTAGCTGAAGAGTTACTGTTTAGAAATAGTATAGATACTACTAACAACACAACTGGGCTCATAAAATGAATGTCTATCAAATAATTTTCAGTATCCTATGGCACTATTATGAGTACTTAGATACATCATTTGGTAACAGAAGTAATCACACTCTAATTTGCATTTTTATGAAGTATGGATTTTTACATGGCAGATTCTCTTAGAGTGGACTGAACCTGTATTCTATTTTATAAACAAATGAATCCCAGAGGATTCACAGCTTGCCCTGTGAAATGCACATTGTATTATGACTAAAATCCATGGGCAATTTTTGATCATGAAAAGCTTGGTATTAAGGGAAAACTGTAAGAAATCTTTAAGCATGTTTCCTGCTACATGCTCTCTAAAATGCAGACCAGTGTTGTGGGTAGAAAACAATAAATGAACACTAAATATCTATGTCAGGCTCACAGACCAGCAGCCTCACAAAAGGATCACATTTATTTGACAGTCATCCATTCCCCTATGAAGCATAGGTTGGGAGTGCATTTTTTTGAACTTATGTTACATTGTGAAAGGGGATACAGTTGATTTTAAGTTATTAAGTTTAGATTCCAACAGCTGATCTGCCACTGACCTTGAATTGTTACATAAAATGGCTGTTAAGGCGGTAGGAAACAGGATGCAAGCCTTGGCATTTTCTCCCTATCCACATACCGAGATAGGTACTCTCTAGGGATGGTACTTGTTCATGTAGTTTGAGGAAGTGATTGCCCTTGTTTAGAACTTCATGGAACACTTACTGACAGCACTGCACTGAGAAATGATTCTTTCCTTATCAGTCTGGTGGAGAACACTTGATAAAGCCTCCTTCTCATCTTACAGAAATAAATTTGCACCTAACATCAGAGAATCAATAACATATCAATGTTTTCAACTATGGTGCATGGATTCCATTGTGTCCTAGTCTGTCCAGAGCTAAGGGTTTTCAATCACATCAATCTACAACAGTAATGTAACCTGCAATATATCATTACTGCATGAACCAGTAGGCATATGCTGATGTTATCAATCCCAGACTAAGAAAAACTATGAAGTGACAATGTTGTCCAAGGACAGCAGCTGCTGACAATGAAGAGAGAACACCTCAAAGGAAAAGCAATTACATAAACCTGAAGTACTCTAAATATGTGGTACAAGAGATGCAATAAATAACAATCACGGAGTCACACCATCTCTTTGTAAGCTTTTTTCACCTTCAGTTAAAGCACAGGGTCTAATAACTACTCTTTTCTTTAAAGAAGGTGATAACAGTTCAATACCTTAAAAAAAAAAAATGAAAAGGATTCAAGGAAGCAGGACCCATCTTTAGAGTTTGCAATAGCTTAGGCTAAATTCAGAAAAGACAGATTTAAATTCAATAGACATATTAACTCATAGACCTTTCTCATTTCCCTGCAAAAATTAAATAGGTGACCATGCATTGCAATTACATAAATTTTGACACTTTTTATCTTTAAGTTAATCAAGTAGTAGACTGCTTGTCCTTCTTTGCCAACATACTAGCCATGAATTTCCATAAGACCTCTGAAACAATGGAGAACCTGTTATTTCTGAGAAAGTTTTTGAATTCAATAAATTCCCAAGTTCTGTTGAAGGCTTCAGAGAAAGAAGACAAAAATATATAAAAAAATCTAGTGATACATTTAAGCCAAAGTAGGGCTTGTCACAAATATAAAATAACTGATGCTACTAAATGCAATGAACATTTGATGACAAGAGGGGAGACTAGCAATGCAGGGAATTTGGAGAATAGCAAAACAGAGATGTGCTGCTCTAATGCATCTTGGGAAGTGTTGCTAGCCTATCAGTTTTTTTAAGAGAAATAAATTGACTAGTCTCCAAGTAACGATGACATCACAATTTATTATTCTTCTGCTTATTGCTTTCCAAGATAGAATCTCAACCTCTTATATTAGAGCTCTCTTAAACATAGAGTACTTTCTACATGATTAAATGTGACACCTGGCAAACTGTAAGAAAAGCCTTCTACACATCTTTAAATACAGAGTGATAAGACATATTGTACAGGTTTATCTTACCGTAAAGCTTTTGGGCCAAAGTACATAAAGAGCTCCTTCCCCAAAGTTTCCACACCACTGTAAACATATCCATTAAATAGTTGCAAGAAATTCTGTCTGGACACTTTATTATTGTTCAGTGCAGCAGCCTAGAAGAAAATACACACATAAATGCACACATAGGTGCGAACTCTAAACAAAATAATAATTTAATTCTTAAATGCATTTATGTACTTCACACCCAAGTGCATTCCAATGAGAAGAACAAGCTCCAACAAGTCAAGTAATGTAATCAGCTGTTTATGAACGTTTTGTCAAATTGCTATGCAGTCATTTAAAGAGAGCAGCCAAAAACATTAAGTGAAAAACAGTAATTGGCAGACAATCAAAAGGAGCTTCTTCCAGGATCATATAGCTGTGTGTATGTGAAAATAAAGCACAAAAACAATGTGAATGTTGTAAAACCAGCAAGCAGAATATAGAGTCTTCTATTTTCAGAAGGACAGCCAAGTTCCCAGAAAGAGTATTCAGATAAACACTGCTAAAATGATGTAAACTAAGAAAACAAAGTATTTTAAATAGCACTGATGAATTTTGAAGCAAGTAAGGAATCATAAGAAGCTGAAAACAAAGTAAAGGTAGAAGAGAACCTTAAGAGGTAGGTAAGCAGAGCCCTGAAGTCAGCTTGGCCAAAAGGGCATTTATTAGACCTAAGGAATGAGACAACTTAAAATGTCCACAGCCTTATGCCACAGGTCTCCTAAGAAGGGAATCTGAGACTTGCCCCACTATAAACCACAATGTTAAAAAAGAAGGAAAAATAAATTCACATTCCCTTTTCCCCATCAGTCTTGCAAAACCAAACAATATATTGTTAGGGTTACAATATATGTACTGAACACTATAATAAAATCAAGGAAATTATAAACATAAATATAAAATATAGGTTTTTCTATAGAGGAAGGA
This sequence comes from Glaucomys volans, assembly GCA_020662805.1. Lineage (NCBI taxonomy): Eukaryota > Metazoa > Chordata > Mammalia > Rodentia > Sciuridae > Glaucomys > Glaucomys volans. The sequence goes on along the minus strand of JAJEJO010004862.1, from coordinate 176,734 downwards.
CAGGAATAGGATTTAGCTTAGATATTGGTCATGTTCTTAATAGAGCATTATGTACACTTGTGTTCTATATATAATTTTTAATGGTTTAGGTATGTTTTATAAACATTTCATTTTCATTCAAAATTTAAAACTTACAAATGTATAGCTACTATACAAAAATTGGTACATGTAAATATGTTCATACATTAACTCTTTATCCAAGGAAATCCTCATCCCTAACTTCTGTGTCCTTTTTCTCAATGGGCCGAAGGATCCTGAAGATTCTAAATGAAATCTTGGTAAGTAGGAAGGGGTGGAGGCAATGTCAAGGAGATAATTATAAAATAGCTTTGGATAGAAGACCTAGAAGAAAGTCACAACTATTAGCTTACTGTAGAACAACACCGCTCAGGAATTCTCAAAACTTTTGGTTTGGCAAACATCTGTTATTCTATATTCTTGAGGTGATATGTCCATTCTGTTCCTAATTTTACTAGGTTGGCCCTTGTTAAAAAAAGATATGACTATAGTGTTTAATTCAGAGAAGTAACAGGGAGATTTATATGTATTTTTAAAAGACTGAGAGTAGACACTATTCTTCCACTAACCTATTCAGGATTATAATGGTGGCAACCAATGCCAGAATTTTCCAACTGCCCAAAGTTTAGAGAACTTTAAAGGGCTTAGTATCCCTCCTCTGCATAAGTACAGGGTCATTAATCACAGGTTTACAATGGGCAGTAAATATGAAGGAGTAATTAAAAGTGGGAGCCTTCCAGTTCTGCACAAATCCAAGAATCTGTGGGGGAGTCAAGCATATCCTCGGAACTCTGCCTCTGATTTTTCTTTCAAGAACTAGAGAGCCATCAATGAATATCAAGCACTGGCCAGGCAGGCTGAGTACTCGGTGAAGAAAAACATACTTCCACATCTACCTTGCTTCTATAAATGAACCTGTTAGAGCCCTGACTTGAGAAACAACAAGAGTCATGATGCTTTTCAGCCTGACAAGGGACTTCAAGCCACTTAACACACACTTCAAGCCAAGTATAGACTACAGTAGCAGTTTTCAAGGTAAGTTTCCATGACAACAAATTAGCATGTACAAAGTTCTTATAAAACTAAAAGGACCCTTTTAAATATACAGAGCTGATGCAGATCTAACATAAGTAAACTTTGCCTTAATATAAATTAAGTTTTATATTTGGGGGACCTTAGATTTATGGTCTTACCATCATCTTATACACTGGTTTATGAATTAATGGCTCAGAATCTAGTTTCTCTACCACTTCAATGTCAGCCATCTCTTAGCCTCTCCCAATATTATTTATTAGCAACTGGCTTTAATCATGCCCTTCAGCTTCTTTCAGGACTCCCAGCAAAGACTACACATGCTCATATGTAGTAGCTTTCCCTAGTCCTTGGTTAGCAGGGAATTAACTACTACTTCCATCATTGTGCTTTATTCTTCTTTAGTCTTTCAGTTTTCCAAGTCACATCACAGCTCAACATCTATCCCATATCTGATTGGCCAATTAAAGTCTTCTTTCAGCTGCTACATCACCACCAGTCCTATACCTCACTGCCTGCTTCCCTTCCTCTAAGATGGGAAACCACATGACTAGGTTGCTCTAACTCCTTGTCTTCTTCCTGCCCAGATCTTCTTTCCTCTATTCAAGTCTCACTTTACCATGTTTTAGGATGATTCTGACAAAGGGACAGATAAAGTGCCCTTGAAATAAACAGTGCTGTCACAACACCTACTAAAACAGTATATGAGTAAATGAGTCCCAATTGTCTCACTGCTAAATTAACAGCTTTGACAAGAACGTACATCACTTAATAAAAATCTCTAGAAGACAACAGCTTTAACAGTTCATGTTATTCACTTGCCTGTGTCTACAACACAGACATTCTCTCACCACAAAAGTGATGTGACACTAGAAAGATAATCTTTCCCATTAAAAATGAACCACAGCCAAGTGTGGTAGCACTTGCCTGGAATCCCAGAGACTCAGGAGGCTGAGGCAGGAGCATTGCATGTTCAAGGCCAGCCTCAGTAACTTAGCATGACCCTGTCTCAAAATTAAAAAGGGTTAGAAATATATTTCAGTGGTAGAACGGCTCTGGGTCAAGTCCTAGAAAAAACAACAAACAAACAAAACCATTCATGGCTGTTTAATTGGATTAATTCATTTTAGAAAAACTGATTTTCTACTGTGTGTGAGGTTTTGTTCTAGAAGCTGAGGATGTCAATAAAGGACTAAATTGATTCCACCTTTAGGGAGGTTATCTACTAGAGGGGAAGAAAGCAGAACATAGTATGTCAGAACACCTGAAAATATGAGAAAGAGATTAAGATTTGGGGGGGAACAGGCAGCATTTTGGAAGAGACAGTCACAATTTCATTGGGAAATTGGCATTTGAGCAAGTTTTACATGAGCTGAGAAAAAGAGCCATAATTCTTGGCTAAAGATATGGCAGTGTGAAGACCCCAGTATGCTGTGAGCCAGTGTGGCCATAGCACAGACAATAAGAGCAATATTAGAGATTTGATTTATGGGTTATGGACTCCCATGGGTTCTTGGGCTCTCTACCAGAACAACCAGATAAAACCACATTAGCACAATCCCAGGCTGGCTCAAATGAAGGAAAATGGTACACAGCTTTGATGGCAACTATGGGTAGGCAGAAACCTGGTCTCTTGCTGTTGTCACTTGTAGAAGTTGAGTTTTAGTTGCCTCTGTGCTCTTCTTCATGTATCTCAGTACCATTTTAAGTCTTTACCTGGGGGTGTGATTTCTACTTGGGGGTGTGATTTTTACTATGCTAATAAAGATAACTACAGGTTACTTTAATGACCATCTTATGCATGCATTTGTCCCTTACCACCTGAATTTGCTCCTTACCCTCTGAGAGAGTCTCCAGTATTATTTTAAGAAGAGGACAAACTATTACCTCTCTCATTGGGTTTGATTTTAATGACCTTGTTCTTCTTGGCTTTAGCTTCTTGTTATCTCTGTTGACCACACAGTCTTTAAAAGGCTGAGCTGACTTACCAACCCCCTGACTGCAGGTATGTTCTTAATTCCATAGCCCTGAAGTCTGGTTTACATTTTAACTTCTGATTTTCTGGCATGTTCTTTTAATCCCATAAAATTGAGGGTAGATTAGCTCTCACAATAGGATCAGAGTGAGTGGCCAAAAGGGTACAATCTCAGCAATTGCTTTTTTTCTAACAGTAATCAAACAGAAGAAAATTATGATCTACATTACTATTTTATATATGCTTTCTGACTGCTGGCTAGAATTTTGGCTGAGGGGGTTGCAGGTAAAAGCCAAGAAAGTACTTCAAAAAGTACTGCAAAAATCCAGCCAAGAGATGGGGATCTGGACCAGTGGAGACAGTGAAAAGAGGTCGGATTTTTAAACATATTTTGAAGGTAAGACGAGAATCTGCTGGTAGACTTAACGTGGGAGGAGAGAGATGGGGGTTCAGGATAATCAACTTTTGGCCTGAACAAACGAAAAGAGAAATGCATCCAATGAAATGGGGAAGATTTGAGTAGAACACATTAGGAAGGGAAAAAATAGCAGTTTTAGACATGTTGAAGTTGAGATGTCTGTTAAAAAAAAAAATGTCCAGTAAACAGACAGATATAGGAATCTGGAGTTTGGGAGGGGAGTCTGGGCTAACGACATGAATTTGTCCAATGATCAGCAGAGAAATGGTATCTAACTCTGCAACACTGGGTGAAATAGGGAGTATGTATAAATAAAGAGAAGGATCATAGGAACTGGGTTTGGGGCTCTACAGCAAAAGAACATTATGATGTCAGAAAGGAGGAGGAGGAAGCAGCAAAGGTAACTGAGAAAGCAGGCAGCAAGGTAGGAGCAAAACCAAGCAGGTGCAGTATCTTAGAAGCAAGTGAAAACCACGTTCCAAGGAAGAGGGCATGTCAAGGGCTTCCAACAAACCAAGTTAGATGAAGACTGAGACTAGACCACTGCATTTAGTAATGTGTTAGTACTTAGCAACAAGAGTTTTAGAGAAGCCCTAGGGGCAAAAGCCTGGTTGGAGTGTCCCATTATCAAAATGACAAGTTTTAATTTATCAAGAACAGAGTTGAAACTTTGCCCATAGCTTCTGCTGAGGGGTAGTTTTAAAACCTTTTGGCAGGATTAAGTCCTCAAGTCATCAAAGATTGTTCTGAAACACATATCAATATCTGTGAATCTATTGTCAACTATCAGAAATTGTATAAAGATCTAAACATGGAAAATTTGGCCATTTAGTAAAAGAAAGTCTCTGCGTATGGCCCTGAAAACCTTTATGATTACAAGTCACTTTTTAACAAGACAAAGGAGAATAACTGTCCCTGTAAATAAATTCTGTTGCATGTGGGAGGAGTCCAAAAATATAAAGGCTGGTATACTTAAAATGCATAGGACCGTTATATATCTTCACAAGCTGTCAGTGAAAAGTGAAATATGTTGTCCTGCCTGACAGAGCCTCAAAGAGAACCTCAAACCTAATCTTCAAAGGTATAAAAATGCCTTACCAGTTCTACTGGTATTTCACCTATGCTCCATAATTGAAAACAACATAAATGACATCAAAAAAGAAACACTGAAACAGTCATGACATTAAAGGCATATAAATGTTGAAAAAGATGTTTATGGTCTGATAAATGTGAATATTATAATATAGCTATTGGCAGAAGGACAAATGGAAGAATGGTCATAGGTGGAGAAATACTTGTGTTTCACTTGACCTGAATCTATCCAAGCACGTCTATGTAGCAGAAGCTCTTCTAGCTACAGATGCTGTGTGACCTTGGCTTGAATGTGTTCAAGAATTAGTTTTTTAAATACCTGATGAAGTGTTTGGGAATTGAAATGAAATGCTGGTATAACCTTATGCTTGCTTACATATATAGTTTGTAATCTCTCTGGTTCTAAGGTTTTCCCTCCTGGGCAGCTGAATAATCTTGAGGTATCCTCCTGTCACACTTAATGTTTTCTAAACTATGGTCATGGTATTTACTATACTGAATTATTATCTGCATTTGACTTGTATTTCTTCCCTATCTGTAAAAGCACATTGGGGGTTGTAACTCATGTTTAGTTAATATCTTCAAGGGCTTTACACAATTCCTGGGGTTCAGTAAATGTATGTAGGATTAAACAGATCCTTTCTGTCTTCCGTCCTAAAACTCAGTGCAGCTTTAAAAAAACAGGCTGTCTCCTACTACCAACCCATCTTGTTTGGCCTGTCCTAAGACTTCACAGCAAAAAAATTCTACTCGAAGCATGAGCTTCATCTTCTTTTAAAATCTATTAACATCTCAGTCCCTTATTTTCATGTTATCTACAATGGAGTGAGATTTAAATGTAAAAGGACAAAAATTCTCTTGACTACCAAATGCTATATGGAAGTAAAATACCACATTTACCAGAATTTCCCATAACTTAAAGAGTTAATAGGAGAGGTTTGAAAAGGGATTGAGGTATGTGAAACCACAAGTCCCAAAGCACCCCCTTTTGTTGTGTGTGTGTGTAAGAGAGAGAGAGAGAGAGAGAGAGAGACAGAGACATGTTTACTTAGCATTAAATAGCGTCTTTAAAAACATCTATTCTAGTACTACATTGTGTTTGGAGAAAAATTACATGTAAAGATCATTTTTTAATTTAGTTGTCCATTATGCAGGAGCTTCACCTAAGTCAGCTGATTCCTTAGACACTATTGTTTCTAAAATCATCAGTTCTACATACCACTTGGGACGAAATAAAATTTTTAGCTAATGATTGATTGGCTATCACAAGCCAATCAATATACTTCTCACTTTTTAAAAAAAAAAATCCATTTTAAGGGGAAATTCTGTTATACCAGTGATGGCTTATTTCACTTATTTTGTGAGCTATTGTGTACAAACTGAGCGAGACTTTTGCAATAAACCTAAGATTTACAAGATATTCACTTGTCCTACTATGGAATCTAGGGTTATCACCTCATTCTACAAGCTCCTGTTGCCTAGACAAATTCAAAAATTAATTTCCACAAGCCTATTATCTTTCCTGTAACTACACACAATTGCCCAATATATACTTGACTTTCTCATGTTGACCCTTATAATCCTGTTACTGTATGATTTGAACATTTCAACCTTTTTATTTTCTGAAAGAGATGAAAATCTCCTTTGCCACAATTTTAAGTATGATTGAGTAGGGTTCACCTTCCCATTTTCAAGTGGCTTAATAATATGAAATCTTCAAAACAACATATATTTTCAGAGACAGCACATGATTTATTGCACTGATTACCATTTATCCTGCCTATCCATGGGTGAACACGGAAGATGAACTTTTCATAGCAGAATAAGACTTTTTTCATAGATAAATGTTTCAACTTTACTGCAGTTAGATATTTTCCCCACAGAGAAGAAAATGTCATATATTTTCACATTCTCTCCTCCTCCTTCCTCACATGCTCTTTTCTCCCCCAATATAACACTTCTCTTAATCAGAGATCACTTATCTGCCAATCTAAACAATCAAAGAACCTAATTTTAAAATAGTCTCTGAGCTCCAAACTGAAGGTCTTTAGGTCTATATATTCTACAGTTTTTAAAGAGCAGGACCTTTGAGCACTTACCTTATTTGAGGGTATCAACTGATTACAGATCATTTATAAGGGAAGAGGGTGTTCCTGAGGTAAATGGGTCTGATGGGAAAACCCTGATGGAGCAGAGAAAGGAACAAGTACCAGGATGTTGACTTTGCCATGCACTAAGTTAAGAGTTTAGTATGTCCTCTGATTTAATCCTGATTCCATAAACTAAGATGTGACTATAACTACCTGCAAAGAGAAAGTAAAGAAGGAGTAGAAATTAAAAATCAAGTTGATCAGGTATTCTTTTCTCTACAGCACACTGAACAATGTTGGATAAAAGGCTACAATGGTCATGGAAAATCACCTCCTTTAGTTTGCTCATCTGTAAAATAATGTGATGATATGTGTTCTGTTATCCCCCATTGCATGATGCATTATAATTCTGGATACCAATAATAATGATCTTGAGTCACTAAGGAGAAATAATTACCAATATCCACCTAAGAAGGAAAAAAACATATAATGCATGCTATGTCCAATATTTGGCTAAATAAATGAGCTTCATTTAGTTGGAAAATGAATCTCTGTAGATTAGTTTGTTCCTTTAAATAATGGCAATAGAATGAGCTATGATTTTTTTTCACTTTAAAGATGGGTAAGGTAGGAGGAAAACTTAATATAAGGCTTCATTATTTTCATGTTACTAGGCATTTCCAAAACATAAACATAATCATAAGGAGTATGGAATTCATTTTTAAATCCATAATCATTGCGCACTATTAAAAACTGCTCTTCTCCATCTATTCACTTTTATTAAATCTTAATCTGTTTATGATACTCTGATGTATAAAGATGAATAAAAATAGCTAGAATGTTAAATACAATATCAAATATTAAGAAGTCATAGGAATAACCAGATCATGTTTCAAATGAAATGAATGCTTATAAATAAACTTTCATATCCTATTTTATGAAAGGAGATTGAAAACACATGCAGATTACACACTGATTTCACTAAAATATTGTATCCACCCAACAATTAAAATCGGAGGACTGACTCTTCAAAGCTCATTAGCCAGGCACGTTCATTTACATTCCAAGATCGTTTCTTACCATAAGGTTCTACAAGCTCCAGCAGAGTTTTATGCAATGTGCTTACACAGATGCATAATTTTATGCTGACAAGAGAGTGGATCAAACCTCAGAGAAATAATAAGAGTACATACATGACTGGCACTTGCTGGAATCTTCTATAGCTAGGCTTTCTTCTTCAAAATGAGGATTAGGCAGAGATACGTTAAAGCGTGTTTTCTATGAACTTTAAACTAGAATAAAGAGAAATGCTATAAGACAAACAGTAATTGATTCATGATGATAGTATCTACTGTGGTATAAGATTTTTTTATTGTTTGGTAGGTTTTTGGAGCTATGATTATCTGAAATTTAAATATTTTAAGAACTCAATTTGTAATTTTTTCATGTTCACTGTAAAGAATGTAGTATATAATTGTTATTTCATAAGAATGTTTGAGAAAAGAAATCATTCCAAGCCAGTAGCAGAAAACATTTAATAGCTTTAACTCTCTGGCATGTATGCACAGGAAATGGGCTCATCCGTTACAATAATGATCTTGCAAGAAGTTTGTGACAACCTACTATGCATTAATGAAATGTATTATGGATCCAATATCCCTCTCAAATGTAAAAAAGACTCTTCATATTTATAAGGGTTATTATTATTACTATCATTATTATTTGGGATACTAGAGATTGAACCTGGAGTGCTCTCCACTGAACTATACTTCTACCCTCTTTTCCTTTTTTTTTTTTTCATTTTGAGACGGGGTTTCACTAAATTGCCCAGGCTGATCTGCAACTTGTAGTTCTTCATGCCTCGTCCTCTCGAGTAGCTGGGATTACAGGTGTGTACTCCACCTGCTGCTATTTTTTAGATTAAAGTCCCAGAATGTGAAGTTATGGCAAAATATTTAGAAGTTTATCAAAAGCCATAAGATTATTAATTCCACATTAATAGAACCAGACTTGTCATCCTAATCACAAAGATCTCTTCCGACTTGTAAATTCCTCTATTAAGAGGAATATAATAGCTGTAAATCCAAGGCTGCAGCATAGTTAAGAGTACAGGTTTTGGAGTCAGAAAGAAGAAAGATCAAACTGTGCTCATCCCTTTACTACTCAGGTGATCTTGGGCAATGGGTTTAAACTCACTCTAAGCCTCACAATTCTTCTCTGTAGAATTAGGTTAATCCTTTATTATAGTTGTTTTTTCTCATGACTAAATAAAATGTAAAAGCATCTCATGCTTTGCAACCAGAGAAATTCATAACAAATTTTAAAGGAAATGCTCTTACTCTTCCCTAAGTAACAATGAGGTGATTATTTAAAATGTTAGGTTGGACTCTTGTAGCAAGAACCTTATCTTATTCATCTTTATATCCCCAGGAGCTAGCATAAGGCCTGACACAAAATACAAAATGTTAAATGATGTAAATTATGATATTGATGAGAATATTTATATCATATTAATTACTAAGCACTATGGTCTGCACTTTTGAAATAATGATTTTTTTCCCTCTCTCATTTAATCTCTACCACCAGCACCCAGTCCTTCATTTGAATCACTGCAGTAGCGTCCCAACTGAAGAAGCATTGTCTACTCTGGCTTTCCTCCAGTCTTGATTCTTCCTTTTCAAAGTATAAATGAATCTTGTCACACTTTAAGGACTCCCATGGCTCTTATGATAAACACAGGCCCTAATCTTGTCTGCAGTGTTCTGTGGTCTGCCTTCTACCTGCCAATCAATATTATATGAAACCACCATCCCTGTTTCATTCTCCTTTTTCCATCCATATGAACACTGGTTCATATGCTTAAAGCTCTTTTTGGTTTGTGGCCTACCTTCAGCACAGGTGCTGGGTATCTCCCACTCACCCTTTCATGGCCTCAACTTTGTTCCCTCCCCAGGGAAGGCGTCTCTGACCTTTTTAAGTCCTTATAGAACCATGTACCTCTCCTATAGAGAATTTATCAACATACATTTCTTTATGCTATTCTTTAATGAATGTCTACGTATCTTCACAACTAAAATACAGGATACACACGGGAAGTGTTTGTATTCACTCTCCAAGGTAACTTCAGTATTCAAAATTTTGTTGGATGAATGACTTTTATAAATATAAACATTCTTAAGAACCATTAAAATTCATCTCTACAGCACCCTGAAATGATTTTGATAAACGTGATAATTAAAAAAAAAAAGTAGAGTACTTAATGACATATCAAGTCAGAATAAATAGAAGGGGAATTGGAAGAAGATGCAAAACTTTTTCCAAGTTTGAAAAAGTATTTCCTCAGATTTACAGCCTCATTTCAAGTTGGAAGCATATGCTAATTTCATAGCAGACAACTTTTTCTTTCCAGGACCAAAGGCTATGGGGAGCTTTGCAGGAGAAATTGAAGTACAGCACAATATTGCATGTATCCATGAAATACAATCATCCACACATCTGAAGGGCTTCAAATATATGATGGTTTAATCAGAATATTTTTAGTACAAGTTTTAAGTTCTTACCAAATGAATATCACACCATCTGCAATGAATGCCTGAGTGGAAAGAAGTTGTGCTACAATTTACTTTAAAACGAAAAAAAAAATCATTTAAAGGATCCAGAACTGGGTTTCACCCCTCCTTCATTAGATGGCAATACTGAATGACAAGTTAGTGCTAAATTTCCTACGTGCGATTTTATAATTACTTGTTATTTGTCACATTATAAACCAACTGCAGAATATTAGGTAGGAAACTCAGATTTTATGTTAAAAGCTATTGTCTTAAAAATGTGAAGAAAAAGATGAGAGGTTGCAGACATCTGATAGTATAAATAGTGGAAAAGGCAGCTGCAGGCCTAAATAAACCACCTTTTGCTGGGTTATTTAAAAAGTTACGCAAGGTGACTGAATAAAACACCCTCAAATCAATTGTATCTGCTCAGGCGTTAACAGTCTGGGCGATCTAGCTAGGACCAGCTTCTCCCTACCATAAAGATAAATTTTGGAAAACGCGGGTCTCCAGGGAACTTGGACCAAGAGAAAAGATATGGAACTGCTGATGCTGGAAACCTGAGAGTGATTTTATTCCATTTCCCTTTGCATGCGCCACGGCCCGTAATAGAAGGAGCTCACCTGTGAACAGACCTGGACCCCTGAGGCTGCCTGTAGCAATGCGGGGCTCTCCAGGTTCTGAAGAGCACTTCCCCGCACGTCTATCATCGCCTGGCCTGGGAGCACTCGCTTCCGAATTTTCTCTCCGTTCAGTGTACATCCTGGTCCTTCCACCATCTCTCCAGTTGGTACTGTGGCCCGCTACTTGCAGGGCCTGAAGAGAAAACAGCTTTGCAACTTACTTCCGCGCGGGACCTGACTCTGTGGAGAGGAAGTTCAAATCTCCCGCGCCCCCGGCCCCGCCCCCGGCCCCGCCCAGGCCCCGCCCAGGCACTGCGGAGTGCACCCCCTCGCGGTTGGGCGGGAGACGCTCCCCTGCGGCGCATGCGCCTTGGCTCACTCCTCAGCCTCTCCTTGTGTATTTTTGAGGAAACGCCAGTGCGGTGAGTGTGTACTGTGGAACTAGGCTGGATGAACTGAAAGAACAGAGGAAAGAGGGACTTGAGAACCTCCACCCTTATTTTCTTTGCTTTAAGGATTTGCCCCTTTGTTTGAACTAAACAGCTGACACACATTTTCTGACTTGACCCTGTGGTCTGCCCTGAAATCCAAAGCTGTCACTGTCTGGCAGGCCTGTGTTATTGTGTATTTGTTCTAACATGAGGGGGATGAGAAGAACTGAGGGGAGGTTTCATAGAGCCAACAGCTTTGATTTTTTTTTTTTCTCCTGTGGGTTTATCACATTTTAGAAAAAATGGCGTTATATGCCAAATGTATATTAGTGTCTGTATTAAACACCTTCACTTTATATAGCTCAGTGAGCCTTACCCAAATCCATGCATCCATTTTCTTATGGGATGTCCTGAAGTGAATGCTGTTGAAAATTGTTTTGTAAAGAATAAGGCTCCATGTAAATTTGAAGTCAATGCACAGCTTTTCAGATTTACCCACAGACCTAAGCAAGATGAATACACACATACATATAAACATATGACACTATTTCCATAGCTCCCAGGATGCTCTTTTGCACATAATACATTCAACAAATATTAACTTAAAATTGAAAAGGTTGCACATTTTACTCCCTAAATACCTTTTCTGTTAGTTACATATATATGTATATGTTAGTTACATATATATGTGTGTGTTTAATACATATATATGTATGTATCACTCTTTTGAATTAAAATTAAATGCTTTTAGAAGCCCCTTCTAAAATAAGTGTTATCAAAATTGGGTAATATGTTAAATTTCTCTTTTGCCTACCTTCTTTATTAGGTCAGCAAATTAGTAACTTCTGTGTTTTCCTGAGGAAATTGGACCAACTGTATGTGTAGTCATTTGTGTATTTTTATATGTATTTATCTTCACAATCACCTTGCATAGTAGTTAGAAGATATTATCACTAATATCTTACAGATGAAGAAAGAGAGTTTATGTTATTTCCTATGATTACATGTAGGAACCAACACAAATACCAATAGAACTCAAATTTTCTAACTCCTCAGTAGTATTCTTTTCACTAATAACACAGTTAAGTGTTGATGAAATAGAAATGTCCAAGACATTAGATAATACAGCTTTCTTCATGGCCTCAAGTAACCAATATACAGTATATGGGTATATAATACTAATGGAAATTATTGGTGAGTGTAACAAATTGCCAAAAGGATATGGTGGGAACTAAAAATAAGTGTGAATTTTACTTCTGGAGATTTTCATTTAAAAAAAACATAATGTTTATTCTCTCTGAGGCACAGATCCAGGCTCTAGGGTATTCAGTGACATGAAGGAGCCTTTGTACACACAGAAATTACAATGTAGTTGGAGATACTGGCATTTAAAAATGTAATAAAAGAAACAAATCTCATGCTGTGTACAAAAAACACATAAATAGTAGGGAAATTCAGTGAAGAAATAGTAGTCTAGAACATGTTCTGAAAAGAAATGGGAATTGAGTACCTGCCTTCAGATTTGGGGGTGCTAGACCAATAGAAAGGAAAATTGAGGGAATTGTTTATAAGGCAAATATGGGAAAATTCTTGATTTGAGACACAATGATTAACGATACAGTGTCAGGCAGAGAAGTAATGGTAGATAACTTTGGAAAGATTCTTAGGAATGATTTTGCAGAAAATATAGGGTAAGGAAAAGTAGAATTCATTTTCTTGGGACAAAAGGCAGCTTAATGAAGTTTTTTTTCTTTTTAATTTGTTTCTGCTTTATTTTTTTATTTATTTATTTTTAATTTACTTATTGATTCATTGAACACAAATGGAGTACAGCTATTGTTTCACTGGTTGTACACAAAGTAGAGTCACACCATCTGTGCGTTCATGCATGTACACAGGGCAATGGTATCTGTCACACATTCTGTTATTATTTTTACCCCCCACTCCGCCCCCACCCCTCCCTTCCCTCTATGCTATCTATCCTTCCTCCATTCTTGCCACCTTTCCCCCCCACATTGTGCATCATCATTCATTTATCAGAGAGACCATTCGGCCTTTGGATTTTTGGGATTGACTGATCTCACTTAGCATCACAGTCTCCAACATCATCCATTTACCTACAAATGCCATAATTTTATTCTTCTTTATGGCTGAGTAATATTCCATTGTGTATATATACCACAGTTTCTTTATCCATTCATCTACTGAAGGGCATCTAGATTGATTCCATAATCTAGCTATTGTGAATTGAGCAGCTATGAACATTGATGTGGCTGCATCACTGTAGTTATCTGATTTTAAGTCCTTTGGGTATAGGCCAAGGAGTGGGATAGCGGGGTCAAATGGTGGATCCATTCCAAGTTTTCTAAGGAATCTCCACACTGCTTCCCAGAGTGGCTGCACCAACTTGCACTCC
>JAJEJO010004862.1:130356-162691 GCA_020662805.1 Glaucomys volans | reverse complement strand
ATAGAAATAGAGCAAGCAATCATGAAATTCATTTGGAGGAATAAGAGACCCAGAATTGCTAAAGCAATCCTTAGCAAGAAGAGCGAAGCGGGGGTTTCACAATACCAGACCTTCAACTATACTACAGAGCAATAGTGACAAAAACAGCATGGTATTGGTACCAAAATAGACAGGTAGATCAATGGTACAGAATAGAGGACACAGAGACAAACCCAAATAAATACAGGTATCTCATACTTGACAAAGGAGGCAAAAACATGCAATGGAGAAAAGACAGCCTCTTCAACAAATGGTGCTGGGAAAACTGGAAATCCACATGCAACAAAATGAAATTAATGAAGTTTTTGAGCCAGGTATAGGGCTCTCAGAGTTATGATTTCACAAAACTTGCTTACCCAATCTCAAACCCAAATTTAGTAAATGATTTTTATTGAAGTTGCTAAACCAGAACTCCATTCAGGCTGTGGAGAGGAACCCAAGGATAGTTTGTATCCCTATTTGCTTATTATTCATTAAGGATAGTTGCTGATGGTAAGCAGGTAGAGTTTCCTGCATGATGCCAAGTTCATATTGCTTCAAAAAGTCCTTAGTACGGAATGTAGTAATTATCCCAGATACTAGAACCTCAATGTGCCAGGCAACGCTCAAAGTGCTATACAAATAATGACTCTTTGTTCTCATAGCAATCCTCTACATTGGAACTATTGTTATTTCTCGGTGAAGGAACTGAGGCACAGAAAGGATAGGTAACTTGCTTGATTTTATGGATGTGGAAGTCAACTAAGGAAGCCATAGTGTTTGCCAGATATTTTCACCAAGATCAATCATGTTACACTGGCTCTCACCAAGTATTTTAAGCAACAAATTAAGAAATGATGGTTTAGAGGAAAAGAAAACCTTTTAGCCTTACATGGGGATTAAGGGAAGCTTCAACCCAGTATGTTTCAACATATTTTGGATTATAAAACTTTATTGGTACCCTTTCTTTATAAGGTCTGTGAGCAGATTTTTATTTGGAATAATAAAAATATACTATGGGAGGAATTTCTTTAATTTCTGTGTTTTGCATAAATTACCTGAATATTTTTAACAAGTACAGAGATCCAGTGTCTCACAAAGCCCTCTTAATTTGAGCTTTGAATCAAGGAAACTGTCATCAGTGAGCATTATATGCAGGTGTTTTCAGTGGTATTTACTAAAGAGTCTCCAGTTTCTAAACATTAAGAGAAACCTTTAACATTAGACTACCAGAAGAATAATAAAATGCACAGCAACAGAAACTATTTTAACACTTTTATTGTTTGAAACATATACCAAATGTTGGAACTTTGAAAATCAGTTGGTTTTGTTACCTCGTGAAGGCTG
Source organism: Glaucomys volans (assembly GCA_020662805.1). Taxonomy (NCBI): domain Eukaryota; kingdom Metazoa; phylum Chordata; class Mammalia; order Rodentia; family Sciuridae; genus Glaucomys; species Glaucomys volans. The sequence continues at coordinate 161,326 of JAJEJO010004862.1, read as the reverse complement.
GGAATGCCCAGGTGACAGTTTTCTACCTGCAAAGTCAAAATTGAAATTGCAAAATCAACTGTGCTCTCTTGATAAGAAACTGCTTTGACATACTTAACCTTTCCATAGTGTTGTGAAACCAATGATTGTGGTGTGTTTTAATTTTAGCTTTTTTTTGCCAAATTCCCATGAGAGGGATTTTTTTTTCTAATTTCAATATATTAAATAAGTAGCTTCTGAGTATGAACGTTAATTTTGAAACAAATAACTGAATATTAAATACAAAACAGTCAGTATAATCTCTTTTTAAGAGATTCTGTTCAGAAGAAAGAATGGAAGAATTAATTTCTTTTTGGTTTTGAAATAGAAAGTAAGAAAGTTACTTTCTGTCATGCTCTTAGAGCAACATTCTTCATCAGCCTCAGCCACTGGAGGATGTATTCAGGTTGAGGCCTGAATTCCACCATTAGCTCAGTCATTCAAAGGACAGTTGTGGATAACAAAGGACAGTTGTGGATAACAATATATTGTAGGAAGAACACTAGACCCCCTAGATGCAAAAAATGGTCAAAAGTTCTAAACAACTCACAGATATGCAAGGAAAAGAGGAAAAAAACACCAACTAACTTTTAAGAGAGGTAATTTTCAAAGTGCTCAAAGTGTACATTCCCAGTCATCAAAGCTAGATTTTGAAGATCTAGGTAGAAGGCAGAAAATTATTTACAAAACCATGAGGGTGAGAGACCCTCATCTTTGAGGGAACTACAAAGGTATCTGGAGGACAAAAGGATAGGAACAGGTGTCAAATAGGAGAATAAGCAAGACAGGGAAATAACCAAGAGAAATAAGAATAGCCAAATGAGAAATCTGATGTACTAAGAGGTGTGGTCATTATTTTGAAAATAATGGGAAATGAATAAAGAATTCTACACAGGACTCTGAGATATATTTGGATTTTGAAAAGGTCACCAAAACAGGATGAAGTTTCTCAACTTGGGGCAATTTTGCCCCTCATGTGACATTTGTTTTCAACTTGGGGAGGAAATCTGCTACTTACATCTACAGGGCAGGGGGCAGGGATGCTGCTAAATACCATGCAATGCACTGGACAAGCCAGCATAGCCAAGAATTATCAGGCCAAAAATGTCAACTGAGCCAAGGTTAAGAAACCCTTACGCTGTATTCTAAATAGTGGCCTCCCAAAACGTGTTTGTGTTCTAATCCCTGGGATGCTTGAATAAGTTTCCTTACATTATAAAAGGGACTCTGCAGGTATAATTAAATTAAGAATTTAGATATGATGGGGTTAACTTGCATTGTATGGTTGGACCCAAAAGCAAGAGTCTTTTTAAGAGGGAGGCAGGATGGTCAATGGCAAAAAAGGTAATGTAATGACAGATCAGAGTCAGTAGATATATGAGATGCCATGCTGATACCTTTGAAAATGGTGGAAGGAGCCCTGCTCCAAGAACTGTCAGGGACCTGTAGAAGCTAGAAAGGGCAAGGTAACAGATTCTTCTCCATAGCGCCAGAAGGAATCAGCCCAGCTGACACCTTAACTCCTGTTCAGTAACTCTGATTTTGAACGTTTGACCTCCAGAACAGTTACAGAATAAATGCATTGGCTTTAGGGTACTGAATTTGTGATAATTTTTTTACAGTAGCAATAGGAAACTAATTTATCTGTTTTGGATGATGAATAGACAGGAAGCAAATATTGACAGGGATAAGTATGAAAGAGGTTTACCAGAGAGAAGTAGCAGTGTTGACAGGCACTTATCTGAACACTGGGGACACAATAGTGACCAAGACAGAAAAAAAAAATTATTGCTTTCAACATTTATAATCTAGCAATTTGTATATGTTCTTGTTATACTCTAAAAAATAATTATTTTCATAATGCTAACTTTCCCAGTCCATCATCATATATTAAAAAACTTTTTCTGTACTAAATAGAAAATTTTAATTTAATTTATTTCAATGTATTAGTATTTTATGTTATGATTTATACTTTCCTCCCAAATCCAAGGTCTTCCCAATATCATAAAATGTCTTCTGGCTTTTTTATGTGTGTGAACTTATAGTTTTATTGTGCTAGAATAAGTTTTGTTTCCACTTATCTACTTGCTTCATTACAGCAGTGTTATTAATTCTATCCTTGCCATGTCTTCCTTTAAAGGCTAGACTTGACCATACTATTGTCAGGACAGGCTATTTGACAACCTTTGGTCAAATGAATGTGAATTCTTCTGGCGATTAATCTGTGAGTGAGAAATGATATATTTATTGTTAGAAGCCACTGAGACTTTAGGATGGTCTATTATGCAGCATAACCAACAGAGATTTGACAAAAACACTCATGTATACATTTAGGCCTTTTATCTATGGTGCCATTGCTATTATATGCAAAGTTCACACTTTAACAGAAATCTGTTTTATCTCTTTTCTCAGTTTCATTGGCCTGTGTTAATTGCTTATGCAGCCCTATAGCTGTGCCTGAGTTGTATATTTTGTATTAAACCAGTAAATGTAAGTAGGCTCTCTTGCTCAGTTCTGTGAGCCCTTCTAGCAATTATTGAACAGTAGGAGTGGGGGGGTCATAAGAACTCCCTTGTTAGAGTCTGGGACTTGCAACTGGCATCTGGAGCCAAGGGCAGTCTTATAGAACCAAGTCTTAACCTGTGGGGTCTGCACTAACTCCAGGTTACTGTCAGAATTGAATAGAATTTTGAACACCCAGTATATGTCCCAAGAATCAGACAATTCATTGGTGTAAGAAAAACAAGAAGAAAAACCTCACAACCCCCACCCCAACATTTGGTGTCTGAAGTGTTCTGTGAATAGAATCAGATCACAAGTTAAGAAAAGAACCTCACATTTACCCTGTTTTCTTATTTTTTGTAATCAAATAAATGTAAAATTTTATTAAAACTTTTTCTACATCTGTTGAGACGACTATTTTTCTTCTTGCCTGTTTTTATAATGAATGAAATTTTGATCAGTAACCATTGTAGCATTTCTGCAATAATTCCTACCTATTCACATTGTATTATTCTTAATACATGTTTATTTATTTGGCTAATATTTTATTTAGTATTTTTCATCTGTATTCAAAAGTGAACTAAGACTATTTTTCGTCTGTATTCAAAAGTGAACTAAGACTAGTTTTTAGTCTTAAATTTAATAACAAGGTCTTAATTTTAGTCTTAATTTTAATATCAAGGTACTAGGCTTATAAAATGACTTACAGTCATTTCTTTTTTGGAAGAGCTTTTATAAGATAAAGATGGTCTGCTTCTTAATGTTTGACTTATCAACCTTTTAAAAAGACCCTATTTTTAACTTTTTTAAAAAGGACCCTTTTTAACTAAGTAAAAAGTATTTAATTAGCAAGGACAAAAAGGAGAGATACCAAATACGTTGTGGCATTTTGTAGAGGAAGCTGATTTAGTCAGTTAAATATTTTGTGTAATTCATCATAAGATAAGTGAGCTTTAAAGCTTCATAATAGAACTTTAAAATTCATAGTATTTGGCAATTTTGGAAGAGATAAGAACGTTAGTGTTTTTGTGTATTTGCCCCTTTGACATTGTTGTTTTGGTTGACAGCCATTTTAGATGACAGTTTCCCCCACAATTCCTGTCAAATTATTAATGCAAAGAATTAAAATAACAGTGTCAATACAAGCTATATTTTGGGGCTGGGTGGGGGGGGGTAGAATTGAAAGACTAAAAGGGGTCACGACCCAGAAGGCAATTATTATGAAGATTAGATTTCTGGTGGGTGCCACAATTGTTCCACTTAGAAGATACATGAAAATAATCATTCTTTCAAAATCAGAATTCCCATTTGAGGTAAGGGGGCAACTGTTATCTGCCTTAATTGAGTCTGAATGGGGCGAAAGTGCTTAAATTTCATGAATAGCTCCCCTTAAGAAACCGAAGCTGAAAACAGAATCTTACTAGATTTCAGCTAGCATTTTAGTTAGTGAGGTAGTCACTTTAGACCACTGACCAACACTGTAAGAAGTTTGGATTTTGTGTGTGTGTGTGGTACTGTGGATTAAACACAGGGCTTTGTGCATGCTGAGCAATCACTGTACCACTGACCTACATTCCCTAGTCCTGAAATCTTTTTCACATGCACACCCATTCACCCACTGTCACTTTTAGTGATTGCTAATTTGGCATAACCAATAGCTAGAAAGCTCTGAAGACATAAACTGGTTGTTAGGGATAGCAAGGCATTTGCAGAAGTGGAAGCAAGGGACAGAGTTAGGAAGTGATAGATGCCAGGAAGGGTAGAAACTAAGCTAATTCCATCTGGATGCTACAAAGAAGAAAAAGCATGGTAAAGGACTTGTACTTAGGAATAGGCCTGGGATTTTTAAACAAGAAATTTTTGCATTATGTCATTATGGCATATTATCAACTCTGTGGACATTCCAAGCTCAGCTTGATTGTATTGAGGTGTGAGTTGAGGCAAGGTAGCCTGAAAATGATAGCTGTGAAATGACAGCAACAGATGGACCTTCCTAGCATGAAGTGATCAAAGGGGTGTGCAAAGTTTAAGCAAAAATACTCCATCCTGAGCTTGACAGACCATATAGAAGCAGGTTATATCATTAACTAAAGGTCAGATATAAATATAGTGAGCTTGCTTCCTTCTCAATCACATTTCTATATCTAGGAAATAACTTGTCAGCTATATGTGTATCCATCTCTACCTATGTAATAGTATAAGTAGAAATCTCAGGGAGAGGCAATCAAGTCTAATCTAGTTTATTGTCCTAATGAGAATGCAATGGTTAAAATACATAAAATGAAATTTGTATTCCTAGTAGAAGGGTCAGTTTCAGCAGCCAAAGAAAAGATCACTTATTGCTTAAATGTTGAGCATACAACCTAAGACAACAGAAAAACTCAATCATATGTAATTTATAGATGTCTTGGCACTTATTCAAAAAAAAGAACAATATTTTGAAATTTCTGATCCTGTGCAGACAGGGTTCAGGGTTCATTTGCTAAACCTCAACAAGAATTCTTTGACATTTCTTATTAATTATTTTTTGGCTTGGGCCTAATTTGAACTAGTGATTAAACCACAATAAGCTTTATTTTCCATTATTAATTTCAGGGGCTTGAAAAGTTTATTAGTCTCAAACTTTTTCAGTATTTCAAAATTCTAGACTTTTTGCTTACTTGCTAAATATTAACACCTGGGTTTTTTCTGTTCCACTGATTTCATTTGTGAAGTGATTGGAAAGGTAGCTTGTATGGGTGCACACGTGTGTGTGTGTGTGTGCTTGCCTGTAGGTACACACATGCTTTGGAGTCCTCAAGGGATAAGCACTTACCTTTGCAAAATATTCTAATTTAGATTAGCAAAGCAGAGAAATGCTTCATCCTATTCATATATTAAATCCCAAATAGGGCATCCAGAGGCATACCCTAAATGCCAGCTGGAATTACTGTCTATCTTAGATGTGGAAGTTTTTGTCAGTAGACATTTATGTGACAGCTTGATTATAAATGGTTTTGATTAATTCCTCTGCACATGCATGTTAGAACTTGCTTCTGAGGTTGAGTGGCGATGTGAAAGGGATTAGCAGTGTACGCTGGGAATTCAAAACTCCCCCTAAGAGAAGGGTTAAGCATAACATCAGCTCAGAAAAGGCCAAGGCAGTTACAGAAACACATTTGCAGAGATTTCAGATATGAAAATAATTTTGTACAAATTTCACCTTGGTAATGTCTTTCAAACTCTGTAGGAAGTTGAATTGTTTTAGAGAAGGGCAGTCAACAATCTCCCTCAGTAAAGCCCGGACTTAATGTTTCATTTTAGAAAAAGTAGTGATATTTCAAAGAGAGAAAAACACTACTTGGGAGGATTCTTGATTACCAAAATGATGCATAATGGGGGAAAGTCCACATTGAGTTCTTTGCATGGTAATACAGAAACTTTTCAAGTTTATTCTTTATGGAAACTGCTGTAGAAGGGTGAAAATGTAACTCTTAGGCAGAAGGTTGAATTTGGCTTCTGAGAGACTTATGAATTTCCTTTCTCTTTTGGGATTAGGGGTTATGTTCGACAATGTATTAAAAATGATGATGGTTTTAAACAAATGTTTAAAAACTGTTTTTCTCATGTATTAAGTTGGGACATGGGTAGTCATGGTTGGTATAGTGACTTCCTGGTATCAGCATCCTGAACATAATTTGCCTTTTACTCCTTCATCCTCAAGTTTTCTTCATAGTTGTAAGGTAGAATTCTCTACCTTACACTAACCTCTTTTCTCTGTTTCCAGGCAGGAGGAATAAAAAATGTTATGAGGTGGGCAGGTGCCTATGTCAGGAAGGCAAGATTATAAAGGAGTTCCTGACAGAGTCAGCTAATTTCATTTCCCAAACCATGGCACACCAGTAAACCTTTGCTGTAGTAGAACCTGAGGAGTAGGAATTGGGTTTTGTGTTGATTTTGGTTGCATTGTCATTAAAAATAAAATAAAAATAAAACGAGACTGGATATTGGATAGGGAGTCAACATGTTCCACCACTATTACTTCAAGATATTTTCCAATGTCCATTATGAATTTTGGCAGACACCAGTAACATATTAATTATTTTTAATTATTTTGTAATTTATATCTTCTTATCCATGTTTTGCTTGGTTAGAATTAGATTTTGTGCAAGACAGCTTTAGTGCACAGCGTTGGTGTTCTCAAGGAGTAATGACATCCTGAGAGCTTGTTGCTGAAAAGTTACTTTCTCTGAAGTGCTCCAGATCAATAATGAAAACCTAATTGTTACATGCAGAAAGACTTGGAAGCCTAATGGATACAATATTTTGATACCAAAAATACCAAAGTAAAAAGTGGTAGAAGAAATGGAAAAGAAATAGACAAATCCAATGGAGATTTTAACACCTTTCTTCAAGTGCATATGATTCAGTTTCCAAGATAAACTGTATGTTCTGAAATGTTCAATACATTTAAGGCTGGATGTTAACAAGTGTTAACTGGTAATAACAAATAAATTAGAAATCAATAACATGCCTAGAAAATCCCAAATATTTGGAAATTTAAAAACTCCCTTCTAAATATCAAATGATTCAAGAAAAAATATCACAGAGAAAGCAAAACTTAATTTGAGTAAAATTATAATGAAAATACAGCCCATGAAAGTTTATGAGATGTTGCTAAAGTAGTACTCAAAAGAAAATTTTAAAATTTGAAAAGAAAAAAGACTTAAGGTTACCTAGATTTCCTCCTTCAGAAGGTAGAAAAAAGCAAACATCTAAATAAAGATTATGAATGTAAATGAAGAAATATAAAATAAACAATGGAAAAATTAACAGAGACCAAAGTTGGTTCTCTGAAAACATTAATAAAATTGATAAAATTATACCTACATTGACAAGGACAAAATAGTTTAAAAGAAAAAAAGCATTACTTTCAGGAATGAATGAGGATCTTTTTTCAATAGGGTGGATATTAAAGTTGTTTGAAAAACACAGGTTACCAAAATAGAAAATCTGAACAGCTTCATAATAACTAAGTTGAATTTATTACCAGAATTGTTCCACAAAAAGAACTTGAGTCTCAAATGGCTTTACTGGTAAATTTTGTCAAATATTTAAGAAGGAAACAGTGTTACTCTTGCAAATATTTTCACATAAAATGAAAGAGGAAATAATTTCCAGCTTTTTCTATGAGGCCTTATATGTCAAACCTAGGATTTGATTTACCCTATTTACAACTTAATACGCTAGCCTGTACTATTTCACAAAGATTGGCAGAAGACATGAGACTCTTGCATCATAGATAAAAGATTTTTATTACTTAAAAGTAGCAAGCATCATGATCCTCAAAATGTTTGTGTTTATTCCCCTCAATCTCAAGTTCTATGAGGGTGACCCAAAGGACCAGATGGGTGCCAGCACATGCAATGAACCACATTACCGGAGAGGGATTCTGAGCCTGGAAAATCCACTGATTTCTGTCTGTCTGGTAACCAAGAGCCCTGACTGAGAAATATGAAAAAATGATTTTGATTCTAGTTAGTTATTTATCTCAGCACAGTTTAAGTCACTTGTATTTTGGGGTCTCTAGTTCATTATTCATGAAATCAGAGGGTTTGGACAAGGAGATTTCTCAGGTCTGGTACAACTCTATGACTTTAAATGTCTATTATCATGAACTAAAGAGATTCAACAAATACAGCCTTAAATTTTTCTATGTAATGGAATTAAGAGCATGAAATTAAAGACATCGTGAGTTTCTTTGGTCAACTTTTGACTTAAAAATACCAGGTAACCTCTATCTTATGATTCACATCTTATCCATGGATCTGTAACTTCTGAATGTTTTAATTTAATGTTTCATGTTTGTATTACTAATCCTACAATGTTCTTTTCCCATTTTTAAAAAAAACTCTCTTGATGGTGAGAACAACTCAAATTAATAAACCTAAGTGTTTATGCATATGCAAGTGTCCAGCAAATTTCTAGATGGATGTACAAATAAATGTATATATGTACTATGTGTATATAAATGTGTGTGCCACCCATTTTCCTGCAAATGACATAATTTCATTTTTCTTTATGACTGAATAAACTTCATTGTGTATTTATAACATATTTTATTTGCATACATAGAAACTTAATTCCCACTCAAGGGAGTTTGTTTGCTTCTTTTCTTATGTGAGGACACTAGAAAGTACCATCGATGGGGAACAGGTCCCTTACCTGACATCAAATCTATGGATACCTTAATCTTCAGAGGTGTAAGCAAAGAATTTTTGTTGTTTATAAATTACCCTTTCTAAAGGGTTTTGTTATAGCAGCAGCACCCTCTTTCTTCTAGTCAATACCTTATTTGGAAATAGAACTTTCTTGGGCGTATCTCATATAGTTAAAACAACAACTATGTTTTTTTATGTTCAACCTTTCTGATACAAATAAATTGCAGAGAGTCTTTTTCCTAGGAGAATTTAGTATCTCTATGATAGAACCTTTAAGAAAAAAATGTAAATAAGATTTCAGAGCAGAAATTGAAAATGGCTTCATGACAGACTGTCAGCATTTTATTTGGGTCACAAAACAGGCTATTTCCTGTCTTCTCAAAGCCCTACACTTCTCAAATCACTGCCCTGTAACCCAGTGTGTGGAAACTACTTAGTGCTACAAAGGCAAGAGGCCTCCCTCCTCCCCAGTGCATGGCATTTTGTTAATGGCGCTAGACACTGATTGCAGGCCCTGGTCGTGTTCATCATTGTCATAATCACCATGGATTATATTTTTGAGTGCCCACAGGGGGCATGCACTGTACTCTGCATAATGTTTACTGTCCTATTTCTGCTTCCAAATCATTAGAAGTTTTGTTCACACTGAGCTTCTCTCTGATTGCAAGCAATACTGTCCACTGCTGCCAGCCAACTAAAGTTACAGCTTCTTTTTTACTGTGAAGAATCCTGGAAGGAATTTGATGAAAAGTGATATTATCACATTTTAGCTAAGTTTTTTCATCATTAATGCATTTACTCAACATCCCTACTAGTAAGAACTGTTTTCTTCATTACGTAGCTCAGTGATGACATTGCTGAGTTCAAGGTTTCCTAGAACCTTCAGTATTTGGAGAAAAGAGCAAGAGCTAGTATATATCAGCCCTAAGAACCTGGATTCTAACTTATCCTTCAACTACAGTGTCCTACCTTGAATAAATGTTAAAATATTTCACCATGAGGCTGCAAAACTCAACCTTCATTAATGAACTCAGTTAAACCTAAAGTATTCTAAAAAGACACACCTTTTATTGACAGCAATGATTTTTTGCAGAATAGGTACTTTCAGAAGGTAAATGAAGTACTTAAAAACTAACAATTCAAGAATAAAATATGTTATTTTCTTCAAAGTATATAATGTACTATGTTTTCTTAATATAGTGGAACTAAAATCACATTTTATTCTTGTTCACTATAGCTTATTTTCCCTGAACATATTTACATCTTTATTTGGCTTGCTTACTTTATAAGTGAGTCCTCCATCATATTAATAGTTTTTTTTTAAATAGTTTATCCTTGCTCTTAACTCTCTGTTCTAGTAGCAATTTCTAGTGTGATGCTGTATTTGACACATGCTTTCTTTCTTTTGTTCAAGAACTTTCATATTTTTCACACTCATTCACATCAGCCTCATTTTTCTTTCGCATTATTTCTGAGTACTACTAACTGCACGTTTTTTCTGAGTATGTTTAAGAGTCCTCTGTCTTCTCTCCATATTTTACAATTGCAAATGGCTTTTTTTGTAGCATTCTTATTTTGTTGAAGTCTATACTTGTTAAAGCTTGATGTTCACACTTAAATAAAAATTCACTAAGAACTTGAACATATGCATATTATAATAGCTATAGAATATAAGTGTGCCTTTTATTTTATAGATATGAATTTTTTTTTAGTAATTTTATTTCTAATAATTTTATCTATGATTTTAAACTTTATTAAAACTAAAAAGAAATTAGAACACCTTTGTGTGTGTTCTTTTTCTTTCAAGAATTTAGTGTAAAGGAGCTGCTCTTTCCTTCAACTGTTCTCAGTAATGGAAACTATTTATGTTAAAAACTAAGGCCCAAATATATTTCACTAATCTCTTGGGCTTCTTATCCCACACTCCTTGGCCTTTAATCCACATTTCCCACCTGGTGACATGAGATACACCTCATGTTTGAAGCTTTCAAAGCTTTTTTCATTAACCTCATACTGTCTTGACATTTAGGCATTGACTTTGGCAAGATAAAATACTTAATAATGTAATATTTTGGCACATGTACTTTCCTATGATTATTTGGTTACTAGAAAAAATGATCAGTTATGTAAGTAATCTGATGGAGGCTAAAATTAGAAAAACATGTCTAAAAGTACTTATGAAATAAATAGATTAAATGAAGGAAAAACGGTCTTGCTTTAAAAAAGGTAAACAGAACAATGTAGGAAATAGTAAAATAGCAATGGCTGTAAAAAGTACATGGGAATTAATATCAGGTTCTTTGCATATTTGTGTATATGTGTAGTGTCATGCTAGAGATTGAACACAGGGCCTCTAATTTACTAGGAACACACTCTACCACTGAGCTATACCCCCATTCCATGTTTGCATATTTTTAAATCACAGAATAATGATATAGTTTTTTTTTCCAATTTGAAAGAAAACCAATGATCAATAGAATTATCAGCAATAAAAGACTGAGCAGATACTGAATAAGGTAACCTAAGACTTCATCCTGCCCTTGTAATATGAATAATAGGAAAGAAAAGGATCAGGATATTTAAGTCTAATTTGGGCACAGAAAAAGGCAGTACTAGCTGCACGTGGTGGAGTATGCCTATAGTCCTAGCTACTTGGGAGGCTGAGGCAGGAGGATTGCAAGGTCAAGGCCAGCCTTGGCAACTTGGTGAGTCCCTGACTCAAAATAAAACTTGAAGAAAGGGGCTGGAGATATAGCTCAGTGGTAGAGCACTTGCTTACCATGAATGAGGCCCTAGGGTCAATCCCCAGTACTGCAAAAAAAAAAAAAAAAAAAAAAAAAAAAATTGTCACTACTATGGGCCCATCCTGGGTATCTTAATCCATTTTCTACTTCTATAACTGAATATCACAGAAGGGGAGATTTGTAAAGAATAGAGGTTTATTTAGCTCACAGTCCTGGAATCTGGGAAGTCTGAGAGCATGGCCCTGACATCTTCATTTAATTAAGGCTGCTTGCTGCATCATAACATGGCAGAGGACATCTCATGGTGAAACAGAGCAAGCTATCCACAGAGAGAGCTCACCTGTGTAACAAAGCTGCTCCCATAATAACCTATTAATACATTAATCTATGATGGATCAATCCACTCAGAGGGCAAAACCCCCATGACTCAATCATCTTCCAAAGGTTCTACCTCCAAATTACATTAACATGAATTTGGGGATTAAGTTTCCAGCACATGAATGTGGATCACATTTAAATCATAGCAAAGAGTAAATCTGATGAGTCAAAAGAGGACAAAAAATTAGGGGTTCACACTGTTACATCCAAATGTAACATTCTGTATTGTTTGTTTCTTGAAAAGTAATTGATTTAAATTATGACTCTAAAAATATCTCAATTCCATATTTCTTTAGTAGATAAACAGTGTTCCTTTATTTTTTGGTAGGAATAATTTAAAAATATTTGGTATATGATTAAGTTTTGCTATACTGTTTCCTTGAATATGTTTTGATATATCTCATTAGTGATCTAATTTGATGCATGATTGAACTGCAGCATCAGGCTTTTAAAGCCATATCCAAATTTCATTGCCAGTAAGGCCCTTGTCTTATCTGTGGCTTTGCACTGATGCAGTCCATAACCCAAACTGAAAAGAATGGATCAGAAGTCTGACAGGTGAAATCAAGTTAATCTCTCTCACCTAGAATTTTGCTTTATTTGAGAATCTCATATTAAAAAAACCTCTTAAGCTTGTGTCTATATGCACTTTTCTTTTAATTAACTCAATGTTGAATAGTAATTTTTGTAATTTATTGTCTGAAATGGAATTGGTCTTCTCTGTTTACCTCAAACATGTAGTCTTATCGTAGTGGACAGCATATGTGGATTGCTTTATAGTTTTCAAGCATTTCTACTTTCATTAGACGAGGCCATGACATTTCCTTCCTGTTGTGTTCCCAGAATCTAGTGTAGAGGCTGACTTCAAAAAATATTAACTAAATCTAGGAATGAGTGCAAGCATTAACATATCTGATGCTCACAAATAACATTACTCCAATTAGAAGAAGAAAGAGTCTGTTTGAGGAATATTTTATGAAGTCACAAAATTGATAAGCAGTAGCACTAAGATTCAAACCAGATCTTGACTTGAGAGCTGTTATCTTTGCAGTTTTTCTGAACTGCTACTTCTATTAAATCTGTAAAGGTGATTAGAACTGGCCTATCAAGGTACTCTTTTTCAGAAGATTTTACTAGGAATATTTCATACTTTATCTCTGACTCTTTTATGATGTTTAGAGCCCTCAAACAGCCTTAAACTTCCTCTGCACAAAAGTAGCAGAAAGGTGTATTGAGAAACCTGCCACAGATTTTAATGAGCATCTGCAGAAGAGTAGTGTCCCCATGAACACTCCAGGGCACTCCCCAGGGAGTTTGGAGGGATACTATACCAAAGTGGCTCAGAAGTTCCATGGTTAGGAACATTTGTGTGCTGCTAGGCAAGTGTGTTATCTACAGACTCTAATATCTAAAGTCCAAGGAAAGAAAATGTTGGTGATGAAAACTTTCTCTGGGGGCTTTGTCTATAGAAAGAAAGCTAACTTATCACAAACAAACCATTTCTAAGAGAGGAACAATTTTGTTGACTACCTTTAAAGACAGAAACACACAGTTCCCAAATGCAATTTCAGTTTCCAAAGGATAGTTTTATTCTTTTTCAGAAATGGCTGTTTTTCGTTGTTTCATTTTGTTTAGAGGCACTACTTAGTGTGCCTCTTTAGTGAACATGAAAAAGAAGAAAAGAATAAGGTACTGAATGGTCCTCTGATGGTGGCAAGCAGCGGGCGGAGATTGTCTCTTAGATACAAGCAGGTACATTAGGTAATACTGGCAGACATAAAGTCAGACTCAAATACTCTTCAAACACTGACCCAATGAGGTCAATCCAGATTAAATGTTTTCTTTTTTTGTTCGTAGATAGTATCCATTTTCCAAACTGATTTTAAGAAATTACTTTTAAAGTGCTTAAATCTCAGTAATAAAATGCTAATTTTTTTTTTTTTTTGCGGTGCTAGGTATTGAACCCACAGCCCTGTGCTTGCAAGGCAAGCACTCTACCAACTGAGCTATATCCCCAGCCCATAAAATGCTAATTTTTACATTAAAATTGAATTAAATTTACTTAAAGAAGATAATCTTGGATTCTATTATTTAGCATAAGAATGTCTTTTTTATATTTAATTTTTAAATTTTTCTAATTAGTTATACATGACAGTAGAATGCATTAATGCATTTTGATAAATCATACATAAATGGAGTATAATTTCTCATTTTTCTGAATGTACATGTTGTAGGATCATATCAGTCCTGCAGTCATATATGTACATGAGGTAATAATGTCTAGTTCACTCTACTATCCTTCCTATACGGAAGAAGAGAGTTACTTTAGGTAGAGGGGAGTGAAGGGAGGGGAAGGGATATGGGGGTAGGAATGTCTTTTCAGAACTACTATTTTAAAAATTACTTTCTAAACTTGTTCTGTTAAGCTATCAGTATGTATATAGTTTTGTTGGGTTTTCTCTGTCTCCCCCTGACCCCCCTTTTTTTTTAAAGACAGGGGGTGGTTCTCACTTTGTTACCCAGGCTGTCTTAAACTCCTGGCTCAAGTGATCTTCCTGCCTCAGCCTCCTGAGTAATTTGAGTAACTGGGACTACAGTCACACACCACTGCACCTGGCTTTTTGTTGAATATTTTTTGATAGAAGGCATTAATATAATTTAGCACCAGGTCCAGCAATGACATCAGTATCCCAGGACATTTGTCCTAAGGTGTCCTAACTTACAGTGATTCTACTTAAGATTTTTGTAATTTGTGATGCAATGAAAGCAATATGTACTCAGTAGAAATGGTACTTAGAATTTTGAATTCTAAGAGCTTAGAGCTTTTCCTGGACTAGTAAGGTATAGTGTGATACTCTCTGGGCAGCAACAGCAAGCCACAGCTTCCCATCAGCTGTGGAATTACAAGGTTATATCTGACAGTAGTGCATACTAAGTTATGATGTTCGGTAGGTTAAATGTATTAAATGTATTTTTTGCTCATAACATTTTGAACTTAATGATGAGTGTTGGGACATAACCACACTGTAAGTTGAAGAACTTTGGTGTACTATTTTGGTTACTTTGCGTTGTTCATATATTCCTTCAAGTGAACATAAATGCTAATGCTTCTAATGTGTACAATTTCTTGGAAACTGTATGATTTTCCCAGTTTGGCTAATAAGTTTATAAATAGCTTTGTACTATTTTGTGTAGATCTATTAAATTTATACACTAAAGTTGCAAAAATCTTTATAGTATCCCCTGGGTTTAAAGAAAGGGCTTCTTTAAATTTTGGGTTTGTTTTTTGGAGGTATCCCACCAGATTATGAGTTTTTCCAAGAAATACATCTTGTCATTTGTGTTGTACTAACTGAATGGAAGATAATTAAGCCAATTAAATCATATATCTGCTCAGGACTTGTCACACAAGGGTCAATTCTAGCTCATGGACTGTTCTTGTTTGCCTTGCAAGCACAACAAATAAATTTTACATGCTTTTTAATGATTTGTAAAAATGACAAAGAGGAATATGTGACAGGCTATATGGCCTGCAACTCCTAAAATATTTATGATGTGGACATTTGCAGAAAAAAGTTTGTTGACAGAATGATCCATCTTTATTCTTAAATATATACCTGGTTTTTGCACATGCTTTCTTCAGAGTTCAGATCATTGGTGGAGCGAGGTTATCTAGGGAGGGAGACAGTATTAATTGACTATTCAAAGTAATCCTACTTCTCTCCTATAAACAGAAACCTCATTGCTGTTTGGTTTGCACTGTACTAACACTAGGGATGGAATGTGATACTTCAAAGCTAGTTTTGGCAATCCCTTTCTTCTTTACTCTGTTTTGCCTAAAGTAGGGATATGATTGTCCTGGAAGAAGAAATAGAAGAGAAAATAAATGATCAGGGTGATTTCTGAGGAAAATTTTATCGCTCCTTTAAGTATAAACATAGAACAGAATATATATCTTTTTGATATCCCAGCTTGGTAAACTGCATTTTCACTGCCATATAGGAAACTTCCCAGGGCTTATAAGAACAGAATAGTACTCCATAGACTTCTGTTGACTCTAGTTGGTCCAATGTCTACTATTAAAATTCTGCTACAAACTAAGATATATTTTGTTTGATTGAATATTTTCTGAAATAATGGTTTTGTTAAGATTATATTTTTCTCAGTTGGGCACGTGTCTGTCCTATCTATTCATGGCACATTTAAATAGCACTTCAGGTGACTTTCTGTATACTCATTTATCTCTGAATTGTATTACCTTCTGTTATTGGTTAGTGTATCTGTGGAACTTCATGTGTTGTTCTACCTTTGTCCATTATTGCAAACTTAACTTCCTTGCTCCCTACCATGCTACTTTCATACAACAAATTAATAGAAAACTTTTTTATCTAGAGGAATGAAGGGCTACATTTCCTATAGTGAAATTCTAGCAGTACACAGTTCTTTACAGAATAAAGTGCATTCATATTTCCCATTTTATCCTTAAAGACCATAATATCAATATGGTGGGGATTTTTTTGTATCCACTTTATGTTTTAAAAATAGGGGCTCAGAAAGTTTAGGAGACTTGCTCAATTTACTCTTTTTTGAAGCAGTAGATTCTGGCTTTAAACTCAGGCCTCTTAACTGTAACTCTGTCCCAGAAGTAGGGCATTTGAACTGGCTTTGTTTATGTTGTTGATATTGTATTGTCATCTTTTTAAATGACTTTAGGGAAAACACCATTTTGAAATAGAATTTTTGTCAGATGTGGTCTATTAGGGTAGCTACCATCTGATATCTTCACTGAGATCAGTGAGGCTGTTTCAAATTTTTTGCATCAAGTGCTCTTTTTAAAAAAGTACAGAAAAATTATTCACCAATATTAGAAATGTATAAAAATTTTGGAAAATGTCTGAATGCTGTGAACAAAATCAGTGTAGTATACAACTACAAAGTCTATTGGTATAATGTATCTGCTGTCAATGTCAACTGAAGACTATAGTAAAATATATAAAATTCCCTGGTTAATTTATGGTGCTTTCTTTGCCTGTGTTCTCAGGACATGACAGAATTCTGCATACCTAACTGTCAGGCTGTATTTGTGGTCCACTTATGTGCAGTATTCATTCCATTTTAATTAACCTTAAGACTCTAGTTTATAAGGCAGAGCTGGGCCTCCTAATTATTTTCATAAACCTAGTTATCTTGGAAGTCATGAGAGGCCATGGCTACATCTCACACAAACAAGCTTGGGTACTGCAAAATTTAGCAAAGTACTGATTTTGTTTTCTTTCATTCTTTTTTAAACAAGGAATCTCTTATATATCGTTTAATTTTTGTTTAATGATATTGTAGTTAACTCTGGAAACTACTTAGGGACTAATTTTTTTTCTTTTTGTACCTCTTTAATCTATCTCTATATATTTTTAGAGTACATTAAAGAAAATATGCCCTAAGGCAATATTTTTCATCTTTATAATGTATGTGAAATATTATTCTTGTTTTATCCTCAAAGGATTGTTAAGATTGGGAATTGAATTCACTGTTACATGCTGGCCTTGATAGAGAAGGCCCAGGATTATCCTCAGAATCAAGGCTTCATTATTGAGATAAAATGAAAGAGACTTTACCACTCTTTATGTAATTAAATGCAATCATTATTATGAAAATTTTTCTGCACAGCTGTTAGGCTGAAAAAACTTTTTACATTATCAGTAATCCCTTTATATCTTTGACATGATTCATAGCTTCTTGTGTATTCTCTAGACTGAAAATGGAATAGAATTTGAAACCATACATAGGTAAATAGTTTGTATTTGGTGCTTTAATATCAGTACTTTAGCTTGTTTTTTAATTCAGTGAACCATTCAAATGGCTTTAGTGCCATGTCTTCATAATTTACCTACTTAGTGACTCATAAATAAAGGGTCAAGTAGCCCAACAGGTCATAAAATAGCCAATTCAATTTAGTCTCAAACTTTAAGGCAACTGAAGTAGTAGCTTCCAAATAGGCTGTTAATTAAAGCATTCCAATATCATGTCTGTGTTGGAGTGGAGAAAATGCTGTGCTTCAAGTATTTCCATGGTTAGGAACATGAGGTGACCTAACCTACTTGAGCATATTGGACAAAAATTCTGTAATTATATTTATTGGTATTAAAATGTATTTTTAATCTAAGTTTTGAGATTTGTCTTCTAGAAAGAAGGTCCTTTATGGGAATCCATTTTATTCTTTATTTGGGGGTATCTTAGTCTTGAGAAGTAGTTTATGTCTAAGAATTAGACAAAGGGATCTTCTGCTTTCTTATGGTGCCAAAATCAAGCTTCTGCTTGCAACCCTAGGGTCTGGTGTTATTCAGATCAGGTAGGATCCTAGAGGTTCACCTGATGTGTCCAAGGGACACATGGTTAATTAGGAACTACTGAAGATCCCTACAGGATAAATTATTCTGATTATCTTTCTGTTCCTACTGCCTGTGTTTGTAATGATAAACACCTTGTTTCTAGTGGTTAAGTGCTGCCATTTAGTCTTTTTCATTCTGGCCTCCTCACTAAAATTCATAAACCCATTCAAACCCAATTATATTGCAGTACCTTTCAAGGTATTAAGCCAACTAAGATATATATTATTATAACATATATTTTAAAAAAATTTTATTTGAAAATAATTTAAAACTTACAGCAAAGGTATAAAAATAAGCAAATGCAAATAGCAATGGCATACCTTTACCCAGATTCATTTCTTAACATTTGCTCTATATGCTCTGTTATTTGAATTCTCTCTTAGTGTTTGACAATAAATTGCATAACATACCTGTCCTTTACCACTGAATAATTATTTCCTAAGAAATAAATATGTCTCCAAGGAAAAAATTAAGCATAGAATATAGGCTTACCTTAAGGAATACTGGACAAACAGATTTTAGTTGAGCCACCAGAAATGACTTCTTCAATCAACAACAGATCCATAATGGACCTGGTCCACTGAGATAACCACTGGACTTGGATCAAGGATCCAGTTTTGAGAGGCTAATGTCACTGCTGTTTCTGATACAACTTTCTATTAAAAGATAAGAAGCAGGAAAAGGGACACATGGTGAATGAAACAAAATCTTCAAATTTCCATGTTGATGTTACAAGTTAGGAAAACACCAAAAAGACAAGACAATGATTTTAGCCTCTCTTTCACTTTCTACATCTCACTCATTTGCATCTAGAATTCCTGTTACAATGAGGAAATGTTGTTAACAGTTATCCCAGATCTCAGTTAGAGATACACTGGAATGTAGGTTGAACATGCTAGTTGATATGGTACAACAGTGAGAATTACCATACTGGCACAATCCAACTAAGTCATTGATATGTTTTGTTTTGTTTTGTTTTGTTTTGTTGGTACTGGGGATTGAACCCAGGGATGCTTACCACTGAGGTATATCCCCAGTCTTTTTTGTTTAATTTTGTAAATTTTGAGAGGGGATCTTGCTAAGTTGCTTAGGGCCTTGCTAATTGGCTGAGACTTGCCTGGAGTTAGCTATCATCCTACCTCAGGCTTGCAAGTAACTGGGATTACAGGGATTGCACCATGATGCCCAGTTTACTAATCTATTTTTAATGAAAATTATAAGCAATAAATATTTGATTCAATTTTCATGGTATTTATAAACCATACCTGATAAAACAAATAAAACTGCGATTCTGATTCCCCAAGAGTGCTCCATGACGCAGGGAATTCTCCTTCTGTTTAATATACTTAAATTATGAAAATAAGTGACATCCAAATCATGGCTAAAGTGATTTTGATGTTTAGTTTTATATTTAATGGTAATGTATTTTTCGTATATAATAAAGATTTATTATATTAACATCAGAAATTTCATAGGACTCCTCAATATATTTGCATTTCAGGCACAGCAAGAACATCCTTATCTTTCAAGAGTATGGCATGGAAGATATAGACCCCCCTAGATTAAGTAAGAGTATTAATCTTCTCATTGAGATAGTTGGGGCAAACTAAGTATGTTGACCATATGATGTATTCTTCACTACTAGCAAATAGTAGGCTAATTTGATACATTTAAAAATATAGGTTCTGCCAGAGGCAATGGTGCATGCCTGTAATCCCAGAAGCTGAGGAGACTGAGGAAGGAGGATTGTGAGTTCAAAGCTAGCCTCAGCAAAAGCAAGGTGGTAAGCAACCCAGTAAGACCTTGTCTCTAAATGAAATACGAAATGGGCTGGGGATATAGCTCAGTGGTTCACTGCCCACTGAGTTCAATTCCTGGTACCAAAATAATAAAATAAAATAATATATATATGTTCTGGTGTAAGCATGTCTTCTTCATAGAAGTTAATAAAAAATATGAAAAATATAAGTATCAGCCAATTGGTTTTGATGTTTGGGGGATTTTGTTTTATTATGGAAAATTCAGCTGAAAGATCAATACACATAAACAGCATGAAAAATATTGACTGCATGGAAGCCATAGGAGAAAGTCCAATTAACATGTATATGCAAGTGGTGCATATCCAGAAACTAACTTTCATTGTGTTGTGTTTGTTCATACTTGGGTATCTGCTCTGTTATGGATTAGATGTAAGGTTCACAAGTGAAACAATGCAAGAAGATTCAGAGGAGAAATGATTGGCTTGTAAAAGTCTTAACCCCCATCAGTGATTTAATCCCCTGATAGGAATTAACTGAGTGATAACTGAGTGGTAGGGTGTGGCTAGAGGAGGTGGGAGTTGGGGGATGGCTTTGGTATATATTTGGATCTGGAGAGTGCAGTCTCTCTGTGCTTTCTGATGATGTGAGCTGCTTCCCTCTGCCACACTCTTCTGCCTCACCTCCTGCCCTGAAGAATGGAGTAAGACCTCTGAAACCACGAGCCCTGAGATAAACTCTTCCTCCTCTATAATTGTTCCTGTCATATCACAGCATGAGAAAAGCTGACTAAAACATGCTCTAAACATGGATTTTCTCATTACTTGAAAAAGAATTCAATGAAAGAAAAAAAGCTAAAAGAAAGCATTGTTTTTAAAAAGTATTTGGATATCTATATAAACCTTTAATTTTTGCCTAAAAATATTATTCCCCAAGCACTGATAAGAGAAGACTCTTTTCCCATAGAATGGGAATTTGGGAGTAAGGAATTCTAAATGAGTTATATGGGAAGGACTCAGGAACAAAATTGCTTTAAATTATATTTACATGCGGAGTATTCATTGTAAATCCATCAATTATGTATGGAAATCAGCTTTAGGGGTTAGTGACATTCAATGTGAAGACTCTATCTACATTTTGCATTTTTGCATTCACAACTTTTGGAGAAAATGTAAGAGATCTTATAGCTATTATGAGAGCTCATAATACAGACCACCTGTACTACCATTAGCCACATAACATGTGCAAATACACTTTATGATAATGTTACTGAGGTTGTTTTGGTTAGAAGAGGTTTTTCCTTTCACTGTAGCAGCCTTCAACATCTCCTGGTAGCATGGATGCTGATTCCTTCCTTATACGCCTTTCTTGCAAAAGCTGATTTGAATGAGTCTTGACTGAGGGCTTCATATTTTAATTTTTCCAAATCAACTTCACTGACTTTTTCAGCATGTTTAATGTTGTGATCTTCAAGTATATTCTGTATAAATCAATTTCTGGAATAAAGATTTCCTTTTTTAATAAGAATACATATAACACAAATAAGAATAACAACATTTATCAAGTACTTACCATGTGCCAAATGCTATACTAAACCATTTACATGTATTGACTTATGTAGTTCTCAGTAATTTTATGAGGAAAAACTGTTATTATCCCCATTTTATAGATGTGGAAACTGAAACAGATAAACATTTAGTAATTTAACAAAGTACACACATCAGGAAAAGGCTAAACTGGTATTTAAACAGATAAACTGTTAGTAACTCCCAGGGTTAACATAAAGTGAAACACAACAAAACAAAACCAAAACCAAACAAAAAACAAAAAAAGCCCCACAATAACAATTATCAAATAAACTTTTATGCTACTGTTCTTCATAAACATTTGTCCACAGAATGTGCACTTTGAGTAGCATTCATTACAACAGTGCACACTTTGGGAAATGCTTCATTAACTTAGTTAGATTCTCTATGATTGTACTTACAAACCCCAGAGCAACTCTAAAGGTTCAGAGTCCTTTATGAAGTTTTAGTAAATAGATCTGAGATTTTCCAGAGAGAGATTTCAAGATATTCCATCACATTTACTGTAGAAATCCAAAAAGAGTTGGGAAAAGCCAGAGATGTCCATTTAATTCCTACTCTTACAGAGGGCAAGTTCCAGAAAGGCAGGAATTTCTACTATATCTCTGACAGATAGAAAAATGTCTAGAACATAATCAGTGCTCAAAAAATATTTGACAAATAAGTGAATTAAATAACTTTCCTGGGTCAAAACCTACTACATACCAGATTTAGTCTAAATCCAAGGTGTTTGTGATGAGAATGGCAAGGAGAATGGAAAGTGATTTCAACAGTCTGTCATGTATGTTCCCTATTCCTGTTGTTTCTCACCCTCATTCTTATTCCACAATGTTCAAGAAAGTTAAGATCCAAATAAATGTGTTGTTAGACAATTTCATTGTTGTGCAACTATCATAGAGTATACTTATACAAACCTAAATGATATAGATCAGTCACTCAGTGTGGCCTTGATATAATCAAGAGACATGATAAGCTGGGCATGGTGGTGCACACCTATAGTCTTAGAGTCTAGGGAGACTGAATCAGGAGATTTGCAAATTTGATACCAATATGGACAACTTAATAAGAACCTGTCTCAAAATAAAATAAGCAGGTGATATTGCTCAATGGTAGCATGCCCCTGGGTTCAGTCCTCAGTACTACAGAAACGAAAAAGACTTGGTAAGCACCGTATGTGTAAGGCTATTGCTGTCATAACATGGCATACCATATTTCAGTAAATAATTTTTTTGAAGTAGAAGTAGCATACTCTAAAATATGGGGAAAGTATGATTTGGTAAATATGTCCGCCAGGAACATAGTTGTCTCTTACCACTGTTAAGAATTGTATTTGCTACAGTTAGTGCTAGTAGTGCAATAGGTTTGTCTATGCCATTATCACCACAAATGCATGAATAATATATTGTGCTGTGACATTATGATGGCTATGCTGTCACTAGGCAAATAGGACTCTTACAGCTGCTATATAACTTTATGGTATCACAGCCACATGCAGCCCATCATTGACTGAAACATTAATATGCAGTACACAACCGTAATGAACAAAATGCCTTTATGATACTTAGGTACTAATTACTATAAGCCTTTTCTAAATCGTATGTATTTACATATAATGTAAAAATATGTAACAAGAGATACTATGTTTCATGATATTATCAATAAAATTACTAAGTATCTTTTCCAAAGCTGTACAGTATGTGTGTGTGTATATACATATATACACACTTATATATATATAAAATATACATCTGATATGTATACATACTCATTGAACTTTTACCACATTTTACATATGGGAAAACTAAGGCTACAAAGCTAGCAGTTGGCAAAGCTGGGATTATGAACATAATTAGCCTGCCTTTTCTTTTCTTTTCCTTTCCTTTCCTTTCCTTTCCTTTCCTTTCCTTTCCTTTCCTTTCCTTTCCTTTCCTTTCCTTTCCTTTCCTTTCCTTTCCTTCTTTCCTTTTCTTTCTTTTCTTTTCTTTCTTGGGCAGGCACTGGGAATTGAACCCAGCAGTGCTTAACCACTGAGTGACATCTGCAGTCCTTTTTATTTTTTATTTTGAGATAGGTTTTTGCTAAGTTGCTTAGGGCCTGCTAAGTGGCTAAAGCTGGCTTTGAACTTGAGATTCTCCTACCTCAGCCTCCCGAATATCTGGGGTTATTAGGTGTGTACCACTTAACCTGGTAAATTAGCCATTCTTTAGGAGCCAAATTTTAACAGTAAGCTAAGGTGCCTAGTCAGACGTTAGTGGAAGTGAATGACATTTATTCACACAAATGCCTGTCGCAAATTATAAATATTTCAAGTGCTGTGAAAGAACAGCAGAGGCTTATGCCAGAGTGGAGGGAGAGTAAGTCTATGACTGCGAGACAGTGGCATTTAGGCTGATAACCTAAAGAAGAATGCTGGTTAGCCAGAAGAGAAGGCATTCTAGGAAAGATAAACTATGTTCAAGAACAGAGGCAGGGCAGGCACATCCTTACATTTCATGAAGAACTCAAGGAAGTGCATTACCATGTAAACTTAGGCTTCGGGAGCAGGCCAGGGAAAAGGAATGGAGGATATGTGAAGAGGAGGCTGGAGAGGGAGTGGCCAATCACGTTGATCGTGCAAACAGTGCAGAATCTTGTATTCCATTCTTATGGGAAGTCATTGAAAGGTTTTAGCAGGGATATGGCATGATCTTGTTTTCATAAATATCACTCAGCTTTATTTTTGTACTTTCATGGCAATAAGTAGTTATGATGATAAACAGCACATTTCTGGAAGAATATTCCTTTAAACAGATGTTTTCTTCACTACTTCAGCTAGTTCTTTTGTATCACATGCCACATGAAAAATAAGTTTAAATACAGAAACTGTCTACATTAAAATATGTCTTAGTATAAATATGATTTCTATAAAAGGCAAGTTTAGTAAACTTACATTTTACTCTGAAATTAAAAGATATGTGACAGAGACACTATTAAGTGCTCAACAGTATTGTTGATAAAACTATACAATACTGATTACAGGTTATATAAGTGCCTACATATTAATATATTTAGATTTAGATTAATATAGGTAGATATAAAAACTATTTGCTATAAGGAGTATTAATGCATCAAAATATAAAATACAAAACAATTATTAATCATAATTCTACAGTGGGATTAGTAAACAGATTCAGGTTTACTATTTCATCCATATTTTAAATGTTATAAATTAAAAGGCAAAAAAACGCCATCACTTCAGTGCAATTCAGTAAAAAAAAATGCTTCTACAGTCCTGTATAATGAAATGGTACAGACTTGCACTGATGGTGCATGTTCTTTGCAAAACTACCACCTAGATAAACAACTTAACTACCTTTAGGGTGCTCAATGTTTGTATCTCATTGACATAAACAAGTTGTCTTTTGGAATCAGAAGTAAAATCCATGGCCTATAGCACTGGTTGAAAGCAGGCACTGTTAATATAACAAAGAATTTTTCTTTTTTTGGACTGGTTGGAGACTGGCAGGAACTCAGTTATAAACATCCAGAGCAGGCTCACAGTCCAGCAGCGCTCCCAGGAGGGCAATGGCAAAATAGCAGTCTGTCAGGCAGCACGAGGAAGGCAAGGCACCAGTTTAGTTACTCTGACACAATTTTTGAGAGAGAGCCAGTAAGGCAAAGCAAGGCAGAGAAAACATGGAGGTGACAGGTTAGACAGCAAGAGAAATGGCATAATATAGAGTCATTTAATGATTGTAGCCGCTTTCAACTGCTGAGAATATCACAATTGTTAAGGGAAGGTGAATTCTCTTGATAACAGAGAAATCCTTGAACGAATTAAATATTCTTGTCTATTAGGACACACCAAAATATTTAGATTCTGTGATAAGGCATTAGTTCCAATTTTTAAAAGGCTGTATTACTGAATCTTTTACCTATCAAATCTGAAAATGCAAATGAAAAGAAACTGATGATTACAGCCTAGAATATGTCTAGTGATTCTTTTGTTATGGTGAAATGCTGTCCTGTTGGTTAATTTAGCATTGGTAAATTTGGGATCCAGTCAAATTATCATTGGGTGCTCACTAAATTGTGCAAAATGTTCATTAATATTTTAAGATAATATAAAATGTGTAAAAATCAAACTATAAGTGGAAAGTATTATCAGCCCCATAACTCTTCTTTTTAATTATGTACATGCAATTATTCCTTGAAATGGAGCCAGGTAAAAGATACCACTGAAGTACTGGAAATTCTGCAAATATAAATTAGGAGTGAGGAGAGGACTGGGACAATTTTAGTTTAGCAATAGGAGGCACTGCATAGTAATATTTTTCAGGGGCATAAAGAGGTGTGTTGAATCCATCCTTAGCTTAGGATTTCTGTGGGCTTTTCATTTCCTGCCATTCACTGTGTTTAGGCCACTTGATTAGTGCACCTTGATAGCAACAGAGCATGGCTTTCAATTTTAGCTTAAGCCTCTTGTTGAAAGTGTAAGTTTATGTTAGTTATAATATGATTCATGTAAAAGCTGTTGAAATAATACCAGAAAAGGTTTGTCTTTTTCACTTACAAGCCATATCAGAAATTGAATTCACATCCTCAGAGATGAATTATTTCACTTAAGTGGTTGTGTAACTGCACATAATATCATAACTATTTAATAGCTCTGAAGACTAATATTTTATGAAGCACATGCTTCTATGCCAGGCATGAGGTACTATGCCGATAAAACAGACATGGTCTTTCCCCTTCATAGAGCCCAGAGGATAATTTATTAATCTTGCAGCAGTCATTGATTTGATTCATATGTAGCTTGTGTTAGAATGAAAAGAAAAATGGCTTAGAATGTTTAATGTTTTGGGTAGAAAGTTAGATATCTGCACTTCAAGTCATGTGTTGGCAGGATGAGGGGTTATGTGGTAATAACTAAAATGAAGCTGTAGTAGGTAAGAATGGAGATGTGGATCATTAAATGCCAGGCACTGTTCATTAACACATGGATAATCCAATCTAATCCTTACATAGTGTGATGATGCTGATACACTTTTAACTACATTCAATACTAGGAGATTTGAGGTCAGGGTGCAATGAAACAAATTGCCTAAAGTCACACAACTAGTAGGTATATATTTTAATATGTCACTCAATAAAAAACTAGACAATGGAAAATTTTTAGAAAGAAATAATTAAACCTATTAGAGCTTTATTGCACATAAATAGATAATAGCAAAGCTGCAGAGGTGCCAGTGATAGGCAATTATAATAGAATTCAGTAATTGTGACACTGCTTTCTGTATACTTTTTTAAAATTGCTGTTATAAACCACCATCTTTTTCCTGCTAATGCTCTTTACAGAAAGAAGTGTTCAGAATATTCAGAATATTATTATGATTAGGAAGGTTGAACTGTTAGAGATAATCTCATGTTTAGAAAAAAATTATTTTTAAACTGTTGTACACAAATTATTCTATCTTTCTGCTATGAGCAAGATATTAGAAATCCTTAGCAGGAGGCAAATGTGAGGTGAGAGCATATTATTGCAGTCAGTGGGCACTCAGCTAACGAAAGTTTATAAAATCAGGAAAAAAAGAAAAGAAAGGCTTTGGCTTCTTACTCTCATAATAAAATGCTGACACAACCTTAATTATGGTGTTATAAGAGTGCCATTGGACCACTGCTTCACCACATGGGACTGAGAACTCTATAAATATGGTAGATATTGGTTTTTAGGAAAGGAAAATGTACAAATACTCTGTACGAATCATATTTTTATGAGACTGCTGAAGAGTAGCTGAATGTTGAATCAAATCACGAATTCTCAAGGCCATCATAATCAGAGTAGGCAAAGTATATATTTGCTCAGGGAAACATCTGTTAAGGAATTTCTCCTGAGTCTCATCAGTACTTGGCAAGCTTTACTGCTTCTGCTATGTTTTCATTATTGGCTTGTCTGTGGAATAGTTTACACTAGTTGTCCTTCTATCATTAATTCACTAGTAAAGAAATAATCTTTTTAATGGCCTTTGTTGATAATGCCCACTACAAAATTTAAATTAGAAGTCACACACTGATTTGTATCTTATGCAATTGTATTCTTGAGTTTTATATACACACATAAGGCTTGAAAAGTATAAAAATTGCAAGTTATGAAATGAGTGTCCACTCACCATGTGTATACATTTATAGTTCAGCTCCTCTGGGAGTATTTCAGAAACTCTAACATTACTTAACATTACTTATCATGCTTAGTTACAGTGGTCATGCCATCATTCTGATAGTTTACTATTAAAAATTGGTTAAATTATATATGTAGAAAAATCTTTTTTAGCCTAAATAGCAGCACCTTCCAGCAAAATATACCTCTCTGAAATTATCAAATTGATAATAGGAATCAAGACATTTTAGGAAAAAATGAAAGAAGAAAACCAGAAAATAATTTTCTGTGACACAGTTATCTTATAAATATGTTACAGATGGCAAAAATAAAATTTATCATGAACTTTTTTTGTATATATTTGATATTAAGACAAACTGACCAGCATGTTCTTTTTCTTTCTAGATTTTCATTTAGTGCTTTCCATGTGTTATATAGTAATAAAATGCTATCTTAAAAAGTCTATCAATATTTTGTGACACAATGTATTAATATATTGTGACTTTTTAAGTGAATTACTTTTGACAAGGTACTAATATAGCAATCTATATGCCCTATATAATTACTAATATGAAATAATAATAAGTGTAGCTTTCTTTAGCATTTCTTTTGTCAAAATATTGATATAATTTGGCCAATGAAAAGCACGGACAAGAATAATAACAATAATAATATTGTTCTGTGCAATATTAACCTGTAGTTGTTGATGTTATTATTAAGTTTCCATAATTGTTTAGGCCATCAATCTCCGGCAAGAACCTTTCAGAGTGCTTGATGATATCGCAAGCTTCAAGCTGTGCTGCATTAAAAAATGATGAATCTCTGTCCAGGTAAAGCTTTGCCCTTTGGCTATCATAATATATCACCATTTTGTTTACAAATGGGTATTCACTATGCTAAATGGCAACAGGATGCATGAGATCTTATAAATATGAAATGTTGGCACTAGCTGATATCGGAACTGAAAGTGCAATTAGAAGTCTAGGAAAAATAATCATAATTACATATAAAATAAATGCTTTCGATAAACTGAAATCATTGTGGTCCAGATGTTTAAATGATAAAAATTATTTCTTAAAATAATGTGTTCTATATAGAATAAGGTTTGTTTTTTGTTTTTTTTTGGTCCTGGGCAGGGCCTCATGCATGCTAACTACTCACTCTACCACTAAGCTGCACCTCCAGCCGAAACAGCTTAATTTTATATTTCAATTTTTGTTGAAAATAATGTTTATATTTTCTACCTAAATATAATTTTACATCATACATAAATCTGATAATTTAGAAATTTTGAGGAATCATTTTTGAACCATTGTTGTTAGATTCATCAAGTCATCAGCCACATTTTGTCCAAGTTATTGAAGTTTTGAAGAAGAGTGTTTTATTTTTTTAGAAAATACAAACACAGAAAGGAAATGACTAGCTCTCCTCTTTTGCTGATTGGTTTAAAAGGCAGCTGTGTGTCATTCCTGTGTAGCCTTTTTATTGTTTAAAATGGAATGAAACTGTGACTTAATTTGGAAAACTAGTATTTTATAATATGGTGACTTTTCATCTATAATCATGATTTATTTTCATCTATTAAGTGCCTTATTTATATTATTCAGGAAGTGCCTTATTTATATTACTTGGCATATTATAATGGTTTGTTAGATTTATTCTTAGTTGGTTAGAGTTATATGAAGTTTTTCTTTGACTCTGGTATCTTTGAAATTGAGTATGATCAATAACTCTGTAATCTCAAAGATGTGTTTCAAATGTAAGCAAAGTTACATCAGTAATATAAATAAGACAATATTATTTGGATTTATGATAAATATCTGAATATTCATTTAAATATGTGTAAACATCCTAGATGTTCCTCAGTGAAAATTTTTGTGTTTATTTGTAGCAAATTTTTGTGTCATTTTGGAATTTTTTAATTTATGAATATGTATAGTGCTATATTATTGAGTGTAAAATGCTAAAGTCATGAATAAACTATTGTAAATTTTCAAATAGTTAAATATGTAGGAAAATAAATTTGAAGATCAAATTAGAATTTTAAAATGAGATTGAAATATTGGCAGAGAATAAATGCCAACAAATATTTCTAAAATTTAAATAATATAAGGCAGAATGTTAGGGATTATAGATATTAGATAATTCTAATGTTTGCACAAATTTTCACTGCACGATATGCAAAGATGTAAACAGAGGAACCTAACAACTCTAATTTTTGGATAGTTAACTTGTCTATATTTTTAATGCCTTGTGTACATGACTTATATTCCATATCTATTTATAGAAATGATAGTAGTGGAAATACTATGGGAATTTAAAATATTTTGCTGATTAGTATGATGTTTGTTGTGGATTTTTAAGCTAATGCCTTTTATCAACTTAGGTAGTGTACTCTTCTATGATAAGTTTGCTGAATTTTTGTTTGTTTTTATCAGGAATAAGTTTTAGTGAAAGCATTTTAGTATCTATTGAAATAAATAAATTTCTTCTTTAACCTATTAAAATAGTTTATTCAATGAATTTTTATGTTGAAGCATAGTTGTAATTTTTTGATTTAGTCTTAATTACCATGTACAAAATATATTGTACTATATTCAATTTACTAATATCTTAATTAGAATTTCCTTATCTCTTTTTTTTTTTTTTATTGAACACAAATGGAGTACAGCTATTGTTTCACTGGTTGTACACAAAGTAGAGTCACACCATCTGTGCGTTCTTGCATTTACACAGGGCAATGGTATCTGTCACACACTCCGTTATTAATTTTACCCCCCACCCGCCCCCACCCCTCCCTTTCCTCTATGCTAGCTATCTTTCCTCCATTCTTGCCATCTTTCCCCCACACATTATGCATCATCATTCATTTATCAGAGAGACCATTCGGCTTTTGGATTTTTGGGATTGGCCGATCTCACTTAGCATAACAGTTTCCAACATCATCCATTTACCTACAAATGTCATAATTTTATTCTTCTTTATGGCTGAGTAATATTCCATTGTGTATATATACCACAGTTTCTTTATCCATTCATCTACTGAAGGGCATCTAGGTTGATTCCATAATCTAGCTATTGTGCATTGAGCAGCTATGAACATTGATGTGGCTGCATCACTGAGGCAATCTGATTTTAAGTCCTTTGGGTATAAGCCAAGGAGTGGGATAGCAGGGTCAAATGGTGGATCCATTCCAAGTTTTCTAAGGAATCTCCACACTGCTTTCCAGAGTGGCTGCACCAACTTGCACTCCCACCAGCAAT
>JAJEJO010004862.1:48926-125356 GCA_020662805.1 Glaucomys volans | reverse complement strand
TGTCTTCATTGTCTGAGGTTCTGTCTTCCAAGTGATCTATTCTGTTAATTATGCTTTCTATTGAGTTTTTAACTTGGTTGATAGTTTCCTTCATTTCCTTGTTTCCTTCAATAATTTCTGTTTGTTTTTTTCTCAGAATTTCTATCTCTTTATTGAAGTAATTTTTTGCTTCCTGCAATTGCTCTATTAGCTGATTATTCATAGCCTGAATCTGCTCTCTCGTCACATCATTCTCTTCTCCGATCACTTTAAGTATAAACATTCTGAACTCCCTTTCTGTCATTCCTTCTACCATGCTGTCTTTGGGTTCTCTTGATATATCATCTAGGTTTAATTGGGACACTTTCTTCCCGTGTTTTCTCATGGTTCTCATGTATCTTCCCCTCTGTTGCTTGAGGGGTGCTTGATCAAGTGGTGACCCAAGAAAGGTGCTGTCCCACTACCTCCAGGTTGGGAATGATCAATGCTTCTGGGCAGAGGCAGCCTAGTGTTAATAGACAATTAGATACAGCAAGGTGGTAGACTCCGGGCCTGGGTGTGGGCCTGGGCACTAGATCAAGTTGGGGTGGTGTCACAGAACTGTGCTCAGTGATGGAGACACTGGGCTTGAGAGCCCAGGCTGACCTGAACTCCTCGCTGGGGGTTCAGGCAGTGGCAGGTGGTTGCTCTCTCCTGGGCACCCTGTAAGCTGGCGCCAAAGGCCCTAAGCTCCCCGCTGGACCACTCCAGGCACCTCTGGCAGCCCCAGGAAGCTGGAAATGGACCCCCTCTTCCCAGGGTGCCGCCAAACTCAGAGCAGTTCCAACTCCCCGCCGGAGTCAGTGATCCCAGGGGCTCCGGGCAGATGTCTCCAGGAGCAACTGGAGGCCAAAGGAAGCTTGAAACGGAACTTCTCCGCCAGTCAAGCCGCCAAAATGGCGTGAATTAGTTCCAATTCTCCGCCAGAGTCCGCGATCCCCGCAGCTGGCGGCCCCAGGAAGCTGGAAATGGACCCCCTCTGCCAGGGAAGCCACCAAACTCAGAGCAGTTCCAACTCCCCGCCGGAGACAGCGATCCCTGGGGCTCAGGGCAGACCTCTCCAGGAGCAGCTGGAGACCAAAGGAAGCTGGAAACGGAACTTCTCCGCCAGTTAAGCCACCAAAATGGCGTGGATTAGTGGATTAGTTCCAACTCCCCGCCGCTGGATGTCCCAGGTAACCCGAGATGTTCGGTCTCCACCTGAAAGGCCGCCGGCCGGTGCCGGAGCCGTGGCCAGCGACTCCAAAGCGCTGCTGGGGACCCGCACTCACCCGTTGGCTGGCGCAGACCCAGGTCGGCGGCTCCGAAGCAGCTGCCGGGCCCGGTGCTCCCGTATGGCAGCTGCCTGCGACGGGGCCGAGCCCAGCCCAGCCCAGCAGAGTTGGCTCCGGAGCGGCGACTGGGGACCCCCTATATGTGCCTTGAATATAAAATCTCGTTGAGAGTCATATTCCTGCTGTTTGAATCCCGAGCAAGTAGGAATCCACGGAGCAAGTAGGAATGCAGCCTTCCTCTAGCCCGCCATCTTGGATCTCTCCTTATCTCTTTATAAAGGAGTCTAAAATGTTTCTTATTTTGATATTGTCTTTGTCTACTTTGGCTGTCAAATTAATAATGGCCTAGTAGTACTGTGTGGGATCTGCTGTCAGGGAGTGCTGGTTTCCTCCCAGGGATGAGGGGACGGAGCTACAAGAATCAACTCCGGGAGACAGATTCTGTGATGCAATCTCAACTTTAATGCAGAAGCACACATCTTTTATATAGTAGGGGAGCTAACGAAAAAAGAAACAGAAATGCAAGAGCCGATGAGAGTGGTCCAGCCAGAAAATGCACAATGCGGAAGAAGAGAGAGAGGTGGGGATAGGGTGAGACTCTCCTGAGACATTGCCCCGTTGGGGCAAGGGATCATTTGGGGGTGTGCCGCCCAAACACGATAATCGTGGGTGGTCCACAGGATTTTACCCACTCTGCAGCCACAAGGATGCATATGCCTTAGTGTCTCTTCCCTCATCTCCCACAATCTTTTACTCTTTTTGACCTCCTGAAACATGGTTGAGATTACAAATTGTCTTGTGAAGGCTTAGGAAAAATTTATGTCTTGATTTTTGGGGGGTAAGTTGTAGTTTTTGTGGCTCAAATTTTTGATTACCTTCAGTATTCTTGTTTTGAATTATTTTTTGTTTTTGTTTTTGTTTTTTGTTTTTCGATACTGGGGATTGAACCCAGGGGCGCTTAACCACTGAGCCAAATCCCCAGCCCTTTTTTGTATTTTATTTTGAGACAGGGTTTCACTAAGTTGCTTAGGGTCTTGCTAAGTTACCGAGGCTGGCTTTGAATTTGTGATCCTCCTGCCTCAGCCTTCCTAGCTGCTGGGATTACAGGCCTGTGCCACCATGCCTGGTGACTTCAGTGTTCTTAATGGCCATGGTAGGATCAACTTTTAAATTTCACACAGAAAAAAAATAGTCTTTTGTATGATTTCTGGACAATTATCTCTTTTATTTAGACAATCAAATTATTCCCATTAAGTTGCTACAAATATTTACTTAAAATAAAAAATCCTACTGTTTCTATAATTACATTTCCTTTTATTTCTAACGATAAATTGGTTTATTTCTTCTCTTGAATAGGTACTGTTGGAAAGTATTTTATCTAGTTTGATACAAATAATCTGGCATTAAATACTGTATCATCCATAATAGGAAAAACCCAGGAAAAATACATTCCAACTCTGAAGACTTAGTTTATATTATTTATTACTGGCACCACTAAAATAATGAATACATGTCATAATCTTTGTGAAGACTAAAGAGGTTAAAAAGACTAAGAAATTAGCACTTTTTGCATTAGAATGTATAAAAGTTTATGTCTAAGCATCTTGAAATGCTGACAAAGAAACTTTTTGGCAAGAAAAAGTGCTGCATAGCAAATTTATGTTTTTAAAGAATGAGTAAGAAGTAAGGGCTTTAAAAATTTAAATATCATCAGACTAGAATAGAAATTTAGAGCTTAGAAAGATCTTAGAAATAATCAAATCCAATTCATTCACAAGTAATGAAACTGAATTCTAAGGAAGTTAACTAACTTCTCTTAGAAAATACAGCAAATTAGTCAGGAAAAGAACTACAACTGAGGTCTGCTATCTCTGTCAAGTATGCTTTCCACTAAAAATCAGAGTGGCACCATGTGTGTGGAGAATGTGTTAAAGAGTATGAGAAGGTTACTGCAAGATTTATCTTACAGGAAAGTGCATGAGTCATTTGCTTCGTTGGTAGAATAGAGTGGAGTATATGGCATTTCTACTTCATTGTTCCTATGGGCTGAATGAACTCTCTACCACTTACTGAAAATAAAGAAAGGAACAATTATCATTAACCAAATAACTTGGCCTCAGCCCTTCTCTCTCATACTACTTTAATGATAATAATTCATTTCCTTCACTCTGTTATTTGACTTTCATCATCAGTCTATGTAGAATTTGTCCTCATGAGTGGGCTTATTTATTCAGTAAGATTTTATTAAGCATCTAATACTGACCAGAAACTGGGGAAAGGTACTGGAGTGTCAAGTAAAAATAAAATGGAGTTATCTGTGATGTTATTGTAACATGTCTCTTATAATTAATCTTTATATAGTCTTTAAAACATATGCCACAAATATAATATTTGCATATTGTGCATATATTGTAGGGTCAAAGGATAATCAAAAAGGGTCAAAAGGAACAAAGCAGCTGGGTGCGGTGGTACACACCTGTAATCCCAGCTACTAGGAGGCTGAGGCAGGAGGATCACAAGTTTGAGACTAGCTTAGACAATGTAGAGAGACCCTATCTCAAAATTTTACAAAGCCTGAAAGGATCTGGGAATGTAGCTCAGTGATAGAGGACTCCTGGTTTCAACCCTCAGTACCACAAAACAGGGGAGGGGGTAGACACAAAGATGTTAAGTAAGAATAAAAAGTCTTGATTAGTTGGGTACAAGTAACGCCATTGAAGACTTTAGTGATTTGACAAATGAGGTGGAAATTTGGAATAAATCTAGTAATTACAAGGTATTTTTGTTTTGTTTTTTTTTGGTACTAGGAATTGAATACAGAGGTGTTTTACTACTGAGTCACATCCCCATCCCTTTTTGTTTTTTATTTTGAGACAAGTTCTCATTGAGTTGCATAGGGCCTTGCTAAATTGCTGAGGCTGGCTTCAAATTTGCAATCCTGCTGCTTTAGCCTTTCAAGTTGCTGGGATTATAGGCAATTGCCCCTGTGCCAGCTAGAAGGTAGTTTTGAGTACCTACCTGAGAAGGCAGATGATAGTTGTATAAGAAATAAAGTGATCTATGTTTGGAGGTCTCACTAAAGGTGAAGATCAGCTGAGGTAGCAGTAAGAAAGTGAATGATCTGAAATGACCAATTTGATTAGAGAGGACCATTTGGAGTTTAGATTTCAGAGTTGAAGAAGTAAAAGAGGTATATGAGTCAGAGTTTTGAGAGAAACAGACAAGATATCTATCTATCTATCTATCTATCTATCTATCATCTATCTATCTATCTACTTACATACCTATTTATCAAGAAAACATGTGGTATGGACTGAATTGTGCCCTTCCCTCTGCCAAATTTATATGCCATCACTCTCATCCCCAGGGTGATGCTATCTGTAGATGAGGCCTTTGGGAGGTAATTAGACTTAGATGAGGTCACAAGCATGGCATAACTCCCTTAAAAGAAAAAACACCAGAGAGAGAGAGAGAGAGAGAGAGAGAGAGAGAGAGAGAGAAAGGAAGAGAGAAAGAGTGGGAGGAATGGAATTGACTTCCATTTGATTGTCATTGTGTGTCATGTTAAGTCTGAAATCTGTTGGTCAGGCACACTGGGCAGGAAACTAAGGTGAGAATTCATGTTGCAATCTGGTGGCCAAAATGGAATGAAGATTGCATAGCTGGTGATATTTTCCATAATCTTCTAATCTAATAAATCTTCTGTCTAATAAATGTACTATAATTTTTTATTCAAAATTATAGTATTAATATTTTCATGTAACATTTCCATTGTGGCCTAACATTGTATATTATTCTTAAAAACATAAAATATCTATTACTGCCATCACTACTATTATTTTTAGTTTATTGTATGGTTAAGAAATAATATAATTGGGTTACATGTAGATAGTCCCATGTTCTAATTATCTAATTCCGATGTTGAAGAGGATTTGGCTTTATTATCTATATTATAAAATCTAAAAGACAAAAGCAATGCACAGATGGTTATGCAGAGGGAGCCCCTGCTTTGTATTTGCAAATCCATGAACACAGCATATGTATTTATTTGTAGCTTGAACATAATTAAGCTGGATGGAAGTCATTCATTTAAACCATAGTGATACTGTTCTATATTTAAGTATAGAACCTGCTGGATCTGATCCAGGTTTACAATAGCCTTACTTGAGAAAAATGTGATAGTTAACCCAAGAGAAATACTGACCCTGAAATTGGTGTGTAACTCTTATCCATAACAAAAACATAAAGTTTTATTGTTTTCAGAGCCATTGAAGAAACAGTGTTACTATTTAAGTGGAGATTGTTTTTTTATTTATGTGTTTTAGTAAAATATAGCAATTAAACCAATAAGTAGTCCCTCTCAATTAGCTTTATATGTTAAACAATTCAGTTAGTCTTTCTACAACACATGCATTTACATCTTACATATTATCATAAAGTTCTCTCTTAAAAGTTCATGGAATCAGTTTTTTTTTCAAAATGTCTATTGAATATTACATTATAGATTAACTTTTTTTTCCAGAAAAAGAAAAAAAAAGACTTGTATATTTTATGACACTTCTATTTAAAAACAAAACAAAACAAAACAAAACAACAACAGCCTCCAAACCTAAGGAAATCAGCAGGGAGTGCCACTTTGTTATATCTCTTCACTCTTGGCCTCTTTTACCTCTACCTTCTGTAGGCTTAAATGCAAGAAGCAAAGAAATAAAAATGCAAGCCAATGGAAGCACATTATGACTATTACCCACTCATTTTTTCTTTTATTAACATAATCTTTGGATTACACTAAGTATATTGTTTCAAGTCCCCTTTCCTGCTTGATATGCTTTTATAGTACAATAAATGTATTAGTCTTCTGAAACTTTATGTATTAAAAGTTGTATATGTTGTTATAAATCTTCAGGTACATTGGTAAAGCATATTTCAGAGTCCCTTCATAAACTTCCTTTGAAATTCTCTTATATCCATCAAATAAGTGATAAAATTAGCCGATAAATATGTTGCATAAGTTACTGATTCAGTGCCTGTAGATACCAGAGCCAAATGTTAAGGAATGACTAATTCATGCCCTGAGACTCCTTATCATCTGATAATATGACCTGCAAATTTAAAATTAATCTCAATTGCTTTCCGTTAACAAATTTTCCTTTGCTATTTATTGGATTCATTAAAATATATTTTAGATGGATAAACAAATGTAGATCAACATGTATAAAGAAACATTAGAACCTGGCTTTGTTTTCTTTTCATGTATAACTTAGCATTTTGAAAGTATTTGTCTCCTTTACCTCTGTGTCCCTCGTCAACATTTGGAGACAGTGTGCACTGTCATTTCTTTTACTTAATAAGTGTACTTGCGAGTATTTCAACATCTTCTCATCAAGCAAGTGTAAATGTTAAAAGCAGCTCTGCTGTTCCAGATCACTGCTGAGTGGCTGATTTGCAGGATTTATCTGGGTGAAAATATCAAAGAGTGTGTAGATGTTGATAATTCCACTAGTGTTTTCTTTAAGAAAATATTAAAAGGTAGAGGTATGATTTCTAACATTTAATTTACTGTGCTTCCCAATTATTTTTTGAGCAATAGTCTTCACGTTTGTGCCTCACTTTTATAACATATCCTTCTTCTTTATTAACAAAAAGTGCCAAATGCTGGCTTAGAGTTTTAAAAAATCATTTCTCATTTTATAGTATTGAAATGAGGGTGTTTTAAAAGATTTTTAAATTCTAATTATAAATAGAGATGTATTAATTTGACTATGAATTGACAAATCAACTACTGCCTTCTAAAATATATTCATGCTATGATAATAATTTTCCTCCATTTCTTTTTCATTGTATTCTTATTTTTGTTCATATGTCCATCAAAGATGGTTCATTATGCAATAGTGGAAATGGTGCTCTATCTTGTGTAACAGTAACACTGCCTGAAGAAGTGTGTAATGAGGTGATTCTGAAAGGGAGCTATAATTTCGTTTAGGTTGTAAGTGAGAAAATTGCAGAGTCCTTCTAAAGCATTGTAAGAGGCAACATAGAGAAGTGGTCCTTATCAAAAACATTCAATATATCTGTACAGGCACTAATGAAATTTGGTTCATATATCAGTCAGAGCCATTAAAATATTTAGTAACAAAAATTTACCTCAAAGAAACTTAATTAAAAACAGAAAGGAACTTGTCAGAGGTTTTAGGCATGCTGGACATGGACCAAACAAGGTCAACAGACTCTGTTGCATTTCTAGGTCTTTTTATCCCATATTGCTTTCATTTTCAGCTCAGTGTCCTGGTCCCTGAGAGCACCGGGCTCACTACTTGATAGTATTATATTAGAAGAAGCACATCTTTTTTCCCTAAAGTACCATGAAAAATCTTTAACTTGACTTAAAGGCCTGAATTGAGTGTAGACATATTCCTGAACAGATGGTCTGTGGGTAGGAGCTGGGATAAATTTCAGCATGTGCTGCCGTCTGGTGCTAGGCACTGGATGAGGCTTACCTAACCAAATTCAGAAAGTGTAGGTGAAAGGGGATGTGGTCTTTAAGGCCTGAAATAAGACCAAATGTTTGTAGTACCTTGGCATCTGAAACCAAGTGGACCTGAATAATCTAATTGCAAGTTCCCCTTCCCACTCTGCTCTGCAGATTAGGTTCCCTAGGCAAACAACCTCCCTTACCAAGGGGACCAGGATCAACTGTGGGTTTCAGTTACTTGTCAGTAAAAATTATGCCAGTAAGCCAATAATATGCTCCTGTAGGAACAAGGCAGCACCTCATCTCCTTGATAGTATAAAATCTTTGGGCTGCAGTTCCTTTGTGTTCACTCTGCACCCAAGTTCAACCCCTGTTTGGCCCTGCATGCCATGCAGTGTGTGTCCTTCTGTGAGTATATGTGAGTAATAAATTTTTGTGGAGTTTGTATATCCAGTGTTGGGTGCCATGTGTTCTGCCATCTCCATAATTAAGGACAGGAATCCCTCCTTCACCCATGGGGTGAATAAGAGGCATTTAAAACAGAGGGACATCACCAAAATCAGGAGTAAATTCCACATAAAGATAATGCTGGATAGGCCCCCAAATAATTGAAATTAATTTCAGTTTAGATCCATAGTTTTGTTCCAACAACAAAAAACAACAAAACTATCAGATCTTTCTAGAGGATTTGGGAGTGCTTGGGAGCAATATCATTTCAACTTAGAGCCCACTACTGGATTCAGAAGGTTAAATAACAGAATGAAAACAACTGGAACTGATATCCTAGCTAATAAGCACTACTTGTTGTATCCTGTCTTGTTTTGGAAATTTATTATACTCAGTAATTTTCTAAGACTCTGGCAAGTCCTACAGTAAACAAACAAACAAATTATTCCTGGTCAAACTTGACCCAGAAGAATACAATTTCCAAATTGTCTATTAAAATTCAAAGAAATGATTTAAACGGAATATAACAACATTTGGGTAATGCTGATATATTCTGCATCTATGAATATTTACATTTTTTTTCAATTTGTTAAAAAAATAATGACAGTATCTCAAATATTAATAATTCTATGAAGTATAGTTATTAAATATTTTCATTTAACATTGAAGTATTATATTTATGGTACTGTCCTTAAGAGAACTATACTATAATGGATATTAGACTTAGATATCTCAAATTGAATCAGCTGTTTAAGTTGTACTGCTGTTCTTTGATTGGTTTCTCTAGATTAAATCCTTTGAAGGCTATTTTTAATATTATTTGAGAATATAAATCCAATTCTTATAAAATCAGAAAAATTATTAAGTAGTTATCTCTCTTTTATATCATAAAACTCTTGTGGGAAAAAGATTAGCCTCAGACTTTCCAACCTAGAATATCAATATATTTTAAAAGACTAATATTTCAAATACCTATAGTTTTTTATTTTGAGCAAACTGTGAAAACAAACCCACCTCCAATATTTGTCTTCTGTGGCCTTTACTACGTATCTCCTGAATGAGCATATTAAAAAATTAACATAATCCAAGTTATAAAAAGTAATTTATATAAATTTTCTGCACATTGTCATGCAATAGGAATTAATTATGTCAATAAAAACAACGGTAACCCACAAAACATAATAAATAGTGCAGATTGGTTGGGATTTTGAGGACATTAAAATTATTTGAATACAAATAATAAGGTCTACTAATGACTACAAATGTTCTGTGTTAGATTATCTTTGTTATCTTTAATATACCCTATGTAATTCTGCAGAATTTTGTGAAGTTTTTCCCTGGAAGAATGTAACTGCTTATCAGCAAGAGGACATATTTTATTTCTGACAAAAATGAGCATGATATTTTAGGTATGATGACAGAATACTTCCCAATGTAATTATTGTTATTTTCAAACAATGTTTCCTTAAAATAAATATAGGAAATAAAGGAGTCTATTAATAAGTCTTACAAAAGAAAGTCACAGATATTTTGATTATTTAACAATCAACAATCTTAGATGGAAAGGAGATTAATTGTATTCAATAACATATTCTAACATAAAATTAAAAATACATGGGGGTTTGGGGGATGTTTTATATTTGAAATTAGAATATTCTGAATTGCTAAAATCTAGCAAGATTTTACAAGACACATAAACTTTATTTTTAAAATCTCTTTTCTAGTTCTCTAGTTCTATTATGACAATATAGACCTAAGTAAGTTATGGTTATAAATAAAGTAGCAAATATATTAAAAAGACTTCTCTTTTAGACAATTACTTTTAAAAATTATAAAAATGACATAAGATCAAATCCTTTGAAAAATAAACAGATAACCACTCTGTATGTGTAACTTTGGTCCATTGAGGGAAGATGTGTGTATGGGCATATAAATTTAGTCCTTATTTCTCTTGGCTGTAGAAGCATCAGAGTGAAAAATTCTCATAGGTCACTGTACTTTTCTTTAGTTCCTACCACAGTTGTGAATATGTGATGAATTGTGTACTATATTCTGTTTTCTGTACCTTCCTCCGTCACTGAAACCAGTAGGGTAGCATGTTCAGAGTTGTCTTTGACTCTGACACTCTTGCTCATAAGAACCATCCCTTTTTTATTTGTCTGAAAATAATACATATTCATTATTTCACAGAACCTAAGTATG
The DNA here is from genome assembly GCA_020662805.1 of Glaucomys volans. Lineage (NCBI taxonomy): Eukaryota > Metazoa > Chordata > Mammalia > Rodentia > Sciuridae > Glaucomys > Glaucomys volans. Next base: position 114,943 of record JAJEJO010004862.1, on the reverse strand, counting down.
TTTAACTGGGTGCTTTGCTTCAGGGTCTCTCATGAGGCTGCAGCCAAGGATTTGACCATGGCTGTGATATCATTTGCAAGCTCAACTGGAAAGTGATCTGCTTCCTTGTTCATGTGGGTATTAGTAGGATACTATTGCCTATAAAAGAACCCTTGTGTTTACACTGAGCTCAGACAGATAACCCAAGATAATTCTGTAAGATAACCTCTGCAATGTCCCTTTTGCAGTATAATGTAATGTATTCACTGGAGATTCGAATGTGGATATCTTTGGGCACTATCATTCTACTTATCTATTTATTCCTCTATATCTATATACATCTATATATCTGAATGTCTGTATGAATTTGTGTACATACATAGGGAGCATAATTATTAGTGTAAAATTTTAGGATCAAAATAAATAGAATTTTACTCATATTTCATAATTTGGTTTTACTTTAATTTTGATCACTAATCAAACTTTGTAGGGTCTTAAAAACAATTTCAGTCAATTCAGGGTTGTGTCAGGGTATATAAAATGTCAAATCATAGGGTTTGAACGAGTGTTAGAGAAGTATATATGAAAGCCACAGCCCATCAGTTTTGCCACAGAATTGTCCCTCATTTATATTAACATATTACTTGGCAACAAGAGGTCATCTAATTTCTATTTTACAAGTACTCATGCATTTATTCATTCAATAAGTATTTGTTGAAATACAAAACATGAATAAGACATCATTCCTTATCTGAAGGTACCACTGTCTAATATTCATAAATATGTAACTTCAATATAGCCTAGTTGGTACAATGGCAGAAATGTGTACTAGATATTATGTGAGTACTGAATATGGGGATTTAATCCACTTTGGGAGTGGTGAAAATTTGGTTAGCTGACAGGAGAATTGAGACAAAAATAAGTGAGTTAGCTGGGAGTACATATATACTGCTAGAGCCAAACTTCAAAGTTCCTTCAGGATTGGAGATATATCTTCAGTTCAACTCAACAAAATAATTATTGAGCTGTGATGCATGCTAAGGAGAAGTGCAGAGTCCTATGAGAACATTTAATACCTATACTTCCTCTTGTCAAGAGGATTAGGGAAAGCTTCTCTAAGGAAGTTAAAGACATTAAACAATTAATTACAAGTGTGATGAGTGCTATGGAGCGATGCTATAGTAAGGCAGGGAAAATAATTTAACCTAGTCAAGAGGGTCAGGGACTGCCACACTAATAAAGTCATGACTGAGTTGAGACCCGAGGGAAAGTAGGATTTAACAAAGGAAGGGAGAAGGCAAGAGTGGAGCAGGGAAATATCCAGCAAGCAGGAATGCAAAGACAGAGAAAGAACAAGAGAGGCTAGAGAGAGAGATTTACTTGGGATTTTTTAAGCTGTATGGTAGATTCGCTGGTGACTTTGCTAAATTTTAAGTTTGGAGATAGCAATAGACCCCAATAGACCCTGACTTTTTAAATTTTATTTTTTATTTGTTCTTTTAGTTATATATGACAGTAGAATGTATTTTGACATACTATACATACATGGAGTATACCTTCCCATTACTGTGGTTGTACATGGTGTGGAGTTATTCTGGTTGTGTATTCGTATATGAACAAAGGAAAGTTATATCTGATTCATTCTGTCTTTCCTACTCCCATTCCCACTCCCCTCCATTCATTCCCCTTTGTCTATCAGAAATTCATTGGATTAGACTTTTTATTTTTATGAACTTATTAATAATAGATTCTTTGTCATTTTTTTCTGATAGTGTAATATAGTGGGGATCACACAGAGACAATTTATTGTATCCTATACACATTTCCCTGTATATATTGTTCACTTCTTTGAGCATCAGAAAAACAGCTAAATAGTTGTTTATTTTGTATGAATAGCTTTCAGACTATTTGTTGATATTGGTCAAGTTACAATGAAAATTGCACAGGAACTCTTCCTGCAGTTTTGTTATTCTCACATGGTCACCACTCATGAGAAATTACATTCCGGGTAAAAAGAAAGAAAGAAAGATGAAACATTAACTCCAGAGACCAACAAATATTTACAAAATAATTTCCAAATCCCAGACACAGTGCCATGAAATACAACTCATATCCTTTGAGGTTTCTAGCACTTTACTGGCCATTGCTGAATGCATTTTGTCACATATCTTGTAACACATCAGACTTCAAAGTCACAATTACTGACTTTAATTTTGAAAAGAGATGTTTAATTTCATAATAATAGGTTGTCAATATTCACATCTAGAAAGAACTGCACACAGACGACTCAATGAAAAAGAAATATCCTTTAGAGAAGGGGTTTATATTTTTGTTTCATCCTCCATTTCCTCCAAATACCATATATATAAGCTATATATAATATATATGTTAAATACATAATATATATATTTAGCTTTATTTTGCCCCTGCTACAACTTTTGCAAAGCTTGGGTCACTGTTCCTCTCACATACTTGGTTGACTTCAGTTCTGTGTTTGACTTAAAATTTATAGAATAAATTAGTTAGAACTTTGAAAAAGACTTGAAATTTTAAAAATATATAAATGTTTATTGTAAATAGATAGAATTATGAACAAACGCTTTTTACACTGATTTTTTTTTTTTAAGTACAAATAGAGGAAAAACATTTTTGGCCTGTCAACTTTACCACCCAAGCTAATTGCTCTGCTTGACCTTCGGTCCCTGAAGTCTAATTGTACTTCCCTCTGCATTCGGTTAAACAACAGCACAAAATCCCATACAGCTTAGGAAAAGTTTGAATGTTGTTGATTTGCTCGCTTTAACACAGGATTTAAAGATAATATTTAAGAAATTATTATGCTAAACAAAAGTCATTTGCTCCAGTAAACTGCTGGGAATATTTTGCTTCCTAGCAGAGCTTTCAAAGCTCACTCTTCTAGATCAAAGCAGATATGAAAAAAATAGTCTGACTTATTATCCAGTAATGATTTTTTTTTAATGGGAGTCATAGGTTAAAGTCCCTTTCTTTTAGAATTAAAAACTTTCAGGCCATCCATTGTTAGAGTTTGTCATATGTAAGAATAGAATTAGGTTCTTGGACTTGATAGAACATTCTTTCTTTTTTTTTTTTTCCTTACAGGTTCAAAAGTTAGGGTATTTACAATATTCCAATTGTTTCAGGAGACATTGTTCCCAGGTGACAGGGTTTTTGACATTCTCTTTGTAAGGAAAGTGGCCCATTTTATCATTTCAGGTGTGAAAGTTGACTCAGGTTCGTAAATACTGAGTTGAGGTTCAGTCTCCCTGCTCCCTCCTTATTAACAAGAAATCAGCTACTTCCTACCCCAAGGCACACTGACGGCAAGCAGTCAGTCCTGATTATTATCATTTTATGAGAAAATAAAGACAAAAAGAATAGAAATGTCTTTACTCATGGAGGGGCCGCATTTTCAAGGCAGTCACATTACAAGGCAGTCATGTTACATTGGTGCATCTGATGTGGATGATATGGCAAATGAGGGTTATGTAGCCATTAAATTTAATGTTCTAGCAGTCTGGTGGAGCATCCTTCTACTGAAATCTTGGTCATGTGTACTCCAAAGGGAAGGATAATGCCTCCTTTTTGGTATTAATTGACAGGTATTATCTCTGCCTGCATAGATGGGTTCCCTGTGTTCACTTTTTATGGAACTAAAATTGGAGTTGCTCATAAAAACATTAACTTTTTGTGGTTAAAATCTTCAGCCCAGAGGTATGAGTTGGGAACAGAGTAGATTCACCATAGAGCCAGACACATAACCCCCTGTAACTAAACACCTAGAAACAGGGTCTATCACCCTTGCCCAAGTCTTTTTTTGATTTTCATAGGGATTGTTTCATAGGAATCTGTTGCTCTTCACTTGTTGCTTCTTTACAGTGCACTAGGTCTTGTTTATGACCTTCTCTGTCCATTCCAAGTTGCATAAAAACTTGTATTGAGTTTCTATCTCTTCTCTTCCAGAAGACCTGGGAATCCCATTCAAATCTGAGCATCCCTTAGCCAGTAACTGTCAAGCTATAATTAATCCTTTCTTTGAAAGCATGAAGATTTCTCTTATCAGGCATGCTACTATAAATCTGTAGGTATCACATTCTTAGAAAATCCTTTACTAGGATCTGTGTCTATACTTTGTGTCCCTAATCTATCCGTACCTCTATTTTTATCTCTATCTTCAGTCTTTTTCTGTCTCCATCTTTTCTCCTCTACCTCTTTATGTGTCTCCAAATATTATATTCTTTATCTTTTCCTTACTTAGCTCTATAATTATATTTTACTGGCAATATTTCATCAATGGATAAAAAAATCATTGTGCTGGGACTTCAATGGTGATTCAATTTTGAATTCATTTGATGATTAAAAAGAAATATGGAAAAGAAATGAAAGCAGCATGAGGACAACTGTAGGGCCTGATTAACAGTAGTTTGAGGTGTTGAGAAAAGGCAGCATCAGAGATGTCTCCCTGTATAACCACCTGATTGATTTAAAGAGTACTAGTATAATCAGTTATTGGGGGAGTCAAAGGTATGAGTGATTTTATAGGGAAACACATAAATTTAGTTTTGCATTTATTGGATTTGAAAGTTCATTTAGATATCTAAGTGGAATGGTCTTTACATTGATAGAATTTTCACAATCAGAAATGACTACAAAGAATCTTAATGTGATCGGCAATGTATGTCTGTATCTATGTATGGTAGAAACAGTCTTTGATTCCCTCTTAAAAATGAAAGAATTATAATAAAATGTTGCCCCTTATTAAAACATATGAATGTTAAATAATATCAAGTAGTTTCTTACCTGTTTTACATAAAAAAACATGAAAAGCGCTTACTGACGTTTAGTGATTATCTGTGGTTTCATTGTTAAGAAGATTCTGACTCCAAAAATTGGTCATGTAAAGGAAACCCCAGATACATTAATCAGGTCATGGGCATGCCTTATCAAACTTGAAAATCTAAACCTGTTCTAAAATTTATGCTGGAAATAACATTACCAAATAATTACAAAATCTTGGCTCAGCTGTATCCCTAAAACATGGGAGAAAAAGGAAAGCATGACACAAGGCTGTCACAAAGAAAAACCATAGTGTGTCCTCCATCAATCTCCATTTTCCTTTGAATGGCTTTTATTTTTTAAGATTTATGTCCCATCTCATGCTTGTATTTTCATAGTCAATTAGGATAGGAAGTTACTGAAAAAAATGGAGATAGATGGGTATAATGGGTAGAGTCCCATGTATAGACTGGTTTCATGAATTTTAAGAGCCAAACAGAACCTTGGAAGAAATACCTGAGGAATGCACATAAAATACCTGAGGAATGTACATAACCCTTTTTGATTCAGTGACAAATAAGCTTCTTGTCCACTCCTTTTACCTCTGGAGGCTTATGATAAAGCTTCATTAGTCCCATGTTAGTACTTTAAAGAGACTTAGGAACAGGACCTTCTATACATTGTACAAAACTGGGTTACAAGAGACCACATAAAGCAGTCAGGATGACCTAGATACAGCTTCTAATGTTCAGCTTGATATTACACTTATTTTTCTTTCAGCAGTGTTGATGTGGATGAACTGATTAAGACCATTTTTTAGGTTGTCTGTAGTTAGTTTTTTTAATCCACTTCAGATAAGAAAAGACAAAATTTTAGTTCAAAAATGATAAAACTCTATGAGACTATATTGCTATTAGTCCTAAAATGTCAGCATCTATTTTCTATAAACATGAAATTTAAATTTAGAACAATTTTTTCGTAATTAAATTGTGCACTACAATTTACCTATTCACAAACTTCCATTTTGCAGGAAAACAAAGCATAGGCCAAAGATGTTCAATGACTTATTCACAAGCATCCAACTAATTATCACTGAATCAAAGATTCTTGAGTACTGGAGGTGGTGCTTTGCAGAACAAATCAAAGAAAAGCTGAAGGAAATATATTATTGTCAAATTAATGCAGACCCTCAGTTCTTTATATAGCATACTTTTTAATAAAGAGTAAGCAGAAATAATGGTAAGTGTAGTGTATTTCCATGGACTTTATGTATTGTCTTATTTAAAACTTATTGTCAGATCACCAAACTGAAGTGAACTTGCATTGTTTTTAGAGGTTCACACAAGTTCATTATGTTGACCAGAAATCACATGACTGCTATTTCAAATTTTGGCAGAAACTACTACAAAAATGTCCCTCAATAGTTAGAAATGACCCTTCTCCACTCCCTTGATCAGAACTTTTAAATATTAGAAATATCAAAGAATTAACACTTGGCATAGTATTCATATGATTTCTCCAGACTGGCCTTCACCACTAGGTACCTTGTTTATTACAAGTCAACTCTTTTAAGATTTTCTAGTCCAGTGGGTTAGGAATGTTCAGATCACTTTTGGCTAGGTGCCCATGTACATTTCTTTCTTTCCTCTTATTTTATGGACTGGAAATTCCCTCTGATTTTTCTTTTATGAATTTTTAAAAAGTCATATTTTTAGATTAAAAATGTTATTCAGCATGCTAATGGCATGCTCTGCAAGTTTATCAATAAAGAACACTAAGGTTGATAATAGCAGTAGAATAATAAGATATAGTTATTTCATATTGAACTTTGATCCTTTTTTTCTACTTTCATATGCTGTTTTCTATCGAAATGAGAACAAGGTATTTCTTTCCCTCAAATTCCTCATTAATGAATAATGTGTTTATGTATTAAACTACTAAAATGGCAATTATAATCTGCATTTATAGAAACCTCATGCTGCTTTAAAAAAATTCAAGAAATAGAAAATTAGGGCTAATATATCTACTTATCTATAACTATATCTATATCTATATCTCAAAGCTCCAAATAACAAAATCACCTGAATGACCACTAATGAGTCTAGAACTTATTTGTCTGCTTGTATTAACTGACTCAACTTTGTACCCTCAAATATTGGATGAGGGTATGACTTCTGGAGAGGGCCTGTTGCTCAGATTGGTGGAGTTGCTAACAGCAAAACTGAAACATGAGTCCCCTGACCGTTTAGTGCAATGGTTTGAGTATGGTGATCATGAACTCAGCATTGTGATCATTCTCTGCTTCAAAGAGAAAAACTGCTTTATAGCCATAAACTTTCTCCAGCATGGATGCCTGCTGCTCTTCATTAACAGTGATAGAAAGTGGTAAAATGCAAACCTAGCATTTCAACCACAGAATAAGCTTCAAGCTCAGAGATCAAAGGTATATCATGTAGCCTAGTGATCAAGTGTATGAGCTTGGGGCTTCATCAGCCTGAATTAAAATCACAGCTCAGCGTCTTATTATCTGCATAACCTCGTGAAAGCTATTTGACTATGTGAAGAGGTCAAATAGGATATTTAACTCATCAGTTTTTTGTGAAATTTAATGTGCCTGGCAAATAGGGTTCGAGATACAGTTAGCTATCTTTATTAATTTATTTCATTTTTGTACACACATGGATAGTTTCATGTCTGCTGTTCCAGTAAAGTGGTTAACATTTATTCTTCTATTTCAATCATTCTTAAAGCACTTCAGCTATCCACCTGTACATACAATTTGCATTATTCATTGCATTGCAAAATCATTTTTAAAAGTGTTTTTCATTTATCTGTTCTCTCCACAGTACTTAATAGAATTGATTTTTATCAGTATAAATTCTCTTCGTATAGATTGACTATAAATGCTAAACAAATGACAAACACCCTTTAAAATAACCTTTATTTTGAAAGAATATTAGACTTACAGAAAAATTGCAAATTGTACAGTGTCTGAATATACCCATAATGTTAACAGATAACAGGCCAGTTGCGCCAGGGCAGTTGCGTAGTTTTCAAAAAGGCCAAAAAAGGTGATTAGAGGTAGTATGGGAGACATGATTTATTAGGGAAAGCTTATAATAGATCAGTGACTGCTCCAGGAGAGTTTAGTGGTGATAGGCTGACAGATAGCATCACTGTCCCTCAAAGTGTTTTGCCAAGTAGTACCTCCTCTCCCTCATAGTATTTTGTTCGGTGGCAGTCAGCTGGATGGCATGTATCCTTCCCACTGTGCCCTCAGTGCTCTTAACGCCTCCACTTAGAGAGGGGTTTTTAAGTTAGACTGCAGAAGCAGTGGTAGCATCAGTAGTAGCTTTCTTATTTTTCTTATTTATTTGTGTTTCCAGCATGCTATGGAGCAACTGTCCTGGCACATATGCAAGCAAGGAGCTTTCTACAGATAACTCTAACTTTTCCTAGTTCCCAGTGTGCACAAGAGAAGGTCAGTGTCCTTCAAGATAGTATGTATCTGGACTTTCTGGCCCAGCTTACTCTCCTTGTTTCTTTGACTTGGCTAGGTTCCTACACAGTAAGGGGACATTCAGGAATACGGTATTTTACTGTTCTCCTTCTCTTTAGGGATGATACAATAACCATGATACAATTATAGATATTGAAGACATTAACATTGATATGACATTTTAAAACTATATATTTTATTAGAATTTCACTAAAGTTTCCTTAATATAATTTTTCCATTCCAGAATTGAACCTACTATCCTACATTGCATTTAGATGTGATATCTCTTTAGTTTTCTCCAAGTCTGTGACAGTTTTTCATTCTATCCTTTCTCTTCTAGACTCTTGCAGCTGGGTAAGACTAGAATAATTAAAGGAATTGGTGAGATATTGCCAATAATTCAATTTCATAGTCACCAGATCACCAGATATAACTTGAGTAGTAGGTGACATATTCCTCTTCCTTTTTTCTTCTCCTCTTTGTTGTCTTTTCTCTTCACCCTTTTCCTTATACTTGTGGATCCAACTCTTCTGCTGGAAGAATGCAAAGGAGACAGATTACAAGGTTTTGAGATGGACCTGCTTCTGCTTTTTATACTTTTTTATACTTCCTAACATTCAGGGGAAAAAGCTATTACCTTCCTTTATCTGTCCTGGTTGTCACCTTGTATGCTCTAGTTGCACAGAGTGATATATTTGTTCATGAGAGGGTTTGGTTATTTTCTCCCAAGTCAAAAGCCTTTTTAAGTGTGTTGGGGAAAATCAGGAAATGGGGTGGATCAGAAAATTAAGTGATGTGCCCCTGTATCTAGCTCTCTGGTTCTACCTAACTCCTCAAGGTCAGGTGTCGGGTAGGAGGAGTAGAGGTGGGTACATGCTTTCTTTCCTCTACAGATTATTTGCAAGCTTGCCAGGATCCTTCTCTGGTATTCCTGTGGAAAAATTCTTATTTTACTGGTCCCTCAGAATCTTCTGAAGTTTCTACATTTTGACAACTTTTTCCCTCCCTCCAAATTGTAGTTTTGCTCTTCTTAGAGGGAGAACAATCTGCTTAGTAGCATTAATTTCCCCCTTAAGGAGGATATCTATTCCCATATAGGAAGAGGTTGAATGATTAAAAATGGTTAAAAATGATTAAGAAGTGGGTGGAACCCACTTCTAGGCATTCATTCTTTCTTACATTTGCTCTAAATTACATTACAAAGCATTAACTTGATAAAGATCTTGGAACAACAAGCATCCCACAAAAACAATTTCTTGCTAATGTGGGAAGATAAGGGTTATAAAATTTGGTAAGTAGTTTCAGTTTATCAAACCTTTCCCATTTGTTTTCTCTTAAAACTTTCAGACAGGAATCACTCTCATAGAACATAGGACATGTGGATTTGGGGTTGATATTTCAAATTTTTTGATTCATCTTTTTTATAAGTGTCCTATTTTTGAGCAAGATCTGCAGTATATGGATAGTTGTTTAGAAGAAATTATATACATGTAGTAGTAATATATTACTTATATTTTAAAACTCATAAAATCACAAGCTTAAAGAAGATGAAATAAATGTCAATTTCATTTTTATCAACAATTCAAAAACTGCTTTCACTAGCATAATTCATGTATTAACATTTTTAGTGAGAACAACATGATTGAATATACCTTTTTATTTTGAAATTTCAAGTCTGATTTCTCAGTTTAGTTTAATATTTGGCTTTAATGGTTGTCTTAACCTAATATAATATATGAATATAGAAGATTTCAGATAAAATGGTATATGAAAAATAATTCTTGATTTTTCAATCTCATTCAAATTGCCTGCAGTTTTTTCAATGAAATTGAGCAATTAATTTCACTTTCCCTGATATCAATCCATGTTTTTGAAAAGTAATTAAAAGTTGTTGAATTTTTATATTTTTAAACTTAGATTTAAAGCCATTTTTTAATCAGGAACAACACAAGTATATTCACTCTCACTGCTTTTTTCAATATAGTTCTCAAAACTCTAACTAGAGCAATCTGGCAAGAGAAGGAAATTAAAGGGCTACAAAAAGGAAGAAGTCAAACTATCTCTATTAGCTAATGACAAGATCCCATATCTAGAAGACCCAAAAAACTTTGCCATAAGAATTTTAGAGCTAATAAATGAAGTAACAAAGTAGCAGGATACAAGATCAACACCTTAATAACTTTCCTGTACTCCAACAGTGATTTTGCTGAAAATAGATTAGGAAAAAACTCCTATTCATAATAACCCCCCAAAACAAAAACAAAGACAAAACAAAACTTTGGGAATTAATCTAACGAAGGAGGGAAAAGATCTCTATAATGAAAATTATAGAACACTGAAAAAAGATATTGAAGAAGACTTTAGAATAAGGAAAGACCTCCTATGTTTTTGAATAGGAAGAAATAATATTGTTAAAATGACCATACTACCAAGAGCAATCCACCTATTCAATGCAATGATGATCAAAATACCAGTGCCAATCTTCCCAGAACTAGAAAAAAAAGTCCTTAAATTCATTTGGAAGAATAAGAGAAACATAATTGCCAAAGTATTCTTGAGGGAGAAGAGCAATACAGGAGGCATCAAAATGCCCAATCTTAATGTATTTTTATAGTAATTTTTGTATTTTTACTGTAATTTTATAGTAACAAAATCAGTATGGTATTGGCATCAAAATAGACATGAAGACCAATGGTACAAAATAGAAGACACAGAGATAAACCCATATACTTAAAGCCATCTTGTACTTGACAAAGAAGCAAAATTATATGTCAGAGAAAAATTAGCCTCTTTAAAAATGGTGCTGGGAAAACTGAATATCCATATGTGGAAGAATAAAGCTGGACCCTTATCTCATACCCTGCACAAAAGGCAAATAAAAATGGATCAAAGACGTAGGAATTAGACCAGAAATTTTGCAAACGCTGGAAGAAAACATAGGATCAACACTCCATGATTTGGTACAGCTAACAAATTCCCTAACAAGACCCTTAAAACTCTAGAAATAAAACCAAGAATCAATAAATATGATGCAATCAAATTAAAAAGCTTCTGCACAGCAGAAGAAATGATTAAGAACATGAGAGCCTACAAAATGGGAGAAAATTTTTGCCAACTGCTCCTCTGAGAGGAGATTAATATCCAGAATACATAAAGAACTCAACAAAGTTAACATCCAAAGAACAAATAACCTAATCAATAACTCGGCAAAAGAACTAAATAGAGATTTCTCAAAAGAAGAAATACAAATGACCAATAAATATATGAAAAATTGTTCAATATCATCAGCAATCAGGGAAATGCAAATCAAAATTACCCTAAGATTTTATCTCTCTTCTGTCATAATGGCCATTATCAAGAATACAAAAAAATAGTCAATGCTGATGGGGATGTGGGGGGAAAGGTATGCTCATACATTATTAATGAGACTGCAAATTAGTACAACCACTCTGGAAAGCAGTATGGAGATTTCTCAAAAGACTAGGAATGAAACCACCCTATGATCCATCTATCCCACTTCTTGGTATTTAAAAAAACGAAAATAAGCATACTAGAGTGATGTAGCCATTTAAATGTTTATAGCAGCACAATACACAATAGCCAAATTAAGGAATCAGCTCAGATTTCCATCAATAGATGAATAGATTAAGAAAATGAGGTATATATACACAATGGAGTTTATATACCTAATGGAGGCTTTCCATTCCTCAGCCACACAGAGGAATGGAATGGCATTTGCTAGTAAATGGATGGAAACAGAGAACATCTTGCTAAATGAAACAAGCCAGATTCAGAAAATCAAGGGTCAAATATTTTCTGTCATATGTGGAAACTAGAGAAAAATAAGGGAAAGAAGGTGGAGGGAATATGATATCATAAAGCTGTAGGAAAGGTCAGTGGAGTAGAAGAAGGAGATTGATTAGGAGGGAGGATGGATGAGAAAGGGGAGGAAATAATCAATTTAACAAAATCACATTATGTGTATATACCACAGGTAATTTAACCTTTATGTGTAACGCAAATAACAAATTAGTGAAAGGAAGATTAGTAGAGTACAAGAAGGAGAATAGGGGTAGGGAGAAGGGGAGAGAACATGGGAGTGGGAAATGGCTAGCAGAGATGGAAATGGAATTAATTTGATTCCATGCACATATTATTATGTCAAAGCACATATTATTATGTTTGCTTGCTTTGACATAATTGACATATAATTCCATGTGTAATTATATTGCTCTAAGAAAAATTACATTTTTATTGCATAATAGCATTAGGAACCATAATTTGGGGTCTAGGTGTTGTGGTATATAAAAAAAGAATTTATTCACACATTTCAAGATGCATATACAATGTACATTTACTCAGAAATGTTTATAATTGTTAATATTTTGGCCCAATTTCTGCAGAATTGAAAATGTTTTGAAATTTGTTTCTGTAAAATTTCCAGCACACTTTCTACATGCCTTCCAACAATTTGTAGAATGTATTTTAGTTTTATGTTGTGTCTATGAACAATTCTAGCTATTTTACTGTACTAGGATGGACATGTATCCTTCAATCTGGTAAGAATATAATAAGATAGAGAATGACCAGTATAGTGAAAAACAGATTTCTACACCAATGTTAACTCTGATCAAATAGTGACAGTAGAGATTTCTTTATTGAAGACAATTTGGAATTGTCTAGAATTGGTATAATTGTACTCCTTAGGCATGGTGTAATACCAAGGAATTTAATTGAAAATCAATCATTTAGTAATTAGTGTTTTAATAAAAATTCAGCATGTTGATTCAATTTTTATCAATTTCATGTTCTAGATTCATCCCTATTGTTAGGGTTTGGATGTGAGTTTTCCCCCAAAAGCACATGTGAGACAATGCAAGAAGGTCCAGAAGAAACAAATGGGTTAAAAGAGCCTTAACCCAATCAGTAAATTAATCACATGATGGGATTAATTAAAGGTAACTGAAGGCAGGTGGGGTGTGGCTGTAGGAGGTGAGCATTGGGAGTGCGGCTTTGGGATATATATTAGTATATATTCGTATCTGGTGAGTAGAGTCCCGCTCTGCTTCTGGATTACTATGTGAGCTGCTTCCCTCTGCCACACTCTTCCGTCAGGATATTCTGCCTCACCTTGAGCACCGAGGAATGGAACCAGGCTTCTGTGGACTAAGACCTCTAAAACTGTGAGCCCTCAAATAAACTTTTCCTCTTCTACAATTGTGCAGGTCGGGTCTTCTAGTCCTAATGGTGAAAAAGCTGACAAAAACCACCTATTTTCATCATTTTGTTTCTCTCAACAATGCAGTTTCTCTTTTGCAACAGATACTGGTCAATTTGGAGTGTGTATGTAAGTGATGGAAGAAATCATTACTGTTGATTTAGAATGAAGTTTGGGAAGAGCAGAGAGAAATTGCTGTAGCTGTGCATCATCACAAAATATTAAATCCCAACTCTTGTTTTCTTATTCTTTTTCTTTCTCAGTATATCTCAAAGGCATTCAAATGGACTGACAAAATGGGTCCCGAGGAGACCCATGAGAAATGTGGGTGACAAATATATGTACCTTTTTACTTATTTATTCAGTAGGTGTTAATGGGAGCTTGGTCAGTGTCAACTAACATCTGGCATTATGAGCCATAATAGTGAGCAAAATCACCATGATTTCATGGAGCCAATACACCTTCTACAAAAATGTAAGTAAAAGAAATGTAAATAGGATATGTGTTTAAACAAACATAAAGACATAAAGCTTCATCTGTGTAATCAGTGTTTTAACACTTGGGCTTTATATTTCATGAGTGTATTGTGTGCTCTTCACATGAGTGATAGAAGTTTCTATTCTCAATGGTGTTCAATTTATATAACTGAGAAGGTGGTTCTAGAACAGTGTTCTACTGACTGACAAATATATTCTGGATAAAGATATATAATTAACTTTGAAGTCATGATTTTCTTATAAGATCTGTGTTGTCACTGTTATTTTAATGTTTATTTTATTTATGTGGTTGGGATAGTTAATTCTGAAGCAATATTACCTGTTGTCAAATTATGTTTTCCTTGGTACAAAATGTATATAAATTTTCAAATACAAATATAATACACACAAAGTAATTAAAACACTGAGAAGGGCTAAATTTTTGGGGGGGTAAAGTGTTGATGCTAGGTTGTACAAATTGAATATTCCTGCTTGGAATCAGAAATTTTTCAGATTTTGGATTTTTTTAGATTTTGGAATGTTTACATATAGATGATGAGATATTTTATGGATGGAACCTAACACTAAATTTATTTGTGTTTCATTTACACCTTGTATACATAACTTGAAGATGATTTTATGTAATATTTTTAGTGTGTCTACAGTTTGACCGAGACCAGTCACTTGAGGTCAAGTGTGGACTTTTCTACTTTGGGCATCATGGTGATACTTAAAAAGTTTGGATTTCACAGGATCTTGGATTTTCAGACTAGGGATGTTCACTTTACTTTGATAGATTTTTACTTTCTAGGAATAATGAAGTAAATTAGTTTGCATTTGATGACTTCTCAAAATAAAACAAACTTCTTCAAACTTACTTTAGCCCTATATCTGAAATTAACACAGTGTCAATTAACTATAGCTATTGAGGTTTAAGAAAAATTTGATTAGTTGTAGTCAATGAATTCTCTCACTAATGCTGTCTATGAGTAGGAAATTTATATCAGCTATCTTAACTAAATTAAAAATAAATCACTGTATTTTTTATACAATTGTCCCTCCCCTCTTTACTTATTTTTGTCCTTTAGCTGTGATAGAACACATCCAAAATGATGGAATAAGTGAAGATACTAAGTGTGTTAGAAAATAAAATTGTCAGATTTAAAAAGAATATTGATTACTGCAGACAGAAGAATATAGATTACTATAGACAGTGCAATTGTAACTGGGAAACATAAAATAGACCTTCCAAATGGGAGCTTTAGATCAAGAAACCATTTTAAAAGCTTCCAAAGCTTTAACTCTTGGAAGCTTTTAAGATGCTGTGAATTTGAAATTGTATGTTTTACAATGACTTGAGAGCATTGGGGTAGATTTAGAAGAATAATTCTTTAAGATGGATGATGTCTTAAAATTGTGTGACAATATTGTATGAGCACATCCTTATACATTTTTAAAGTCACTGATATAAAATATTGGGCTGTCTTGGTGAACTGTTTTAAATAACAAAGCATAGTGGACAGCTTTGCGCTAAGCCTAAGAGTTTGGCTGACTCTGAGATGGGTAAAAACAACAAATTTCTTAGCTAAAAAAATGAAGCCCTTGATATCTTCTTAACATGAGTAAAAAAGAAGTTATAAAAATGATCTTAAATTGGCATTTATAGTTGGATAGCTGAATGTATGAAAGCTTATTTGAGGACCTGAAAAATTCCACTATGGATGTGATTGTTTGTAGTTGGAGATAAAACAAACTGAGATTAGTTAATGTACCCTAGATTCAAGATTTTTTAAATAAAAATAATCAAAATGTCATGTATTTTCAGTACATTTGAATTAAAATTCAGTACTTCAAGGGATTAAAACTATACAAAATATGAAAGTCTCAAATTTTACACAGTATAATGGAGATTGACAGAAGTTACAAACTTCTTCTTTTGCCTTTTCTTAAACCTCATTGTTTAATAATTCCAGTTCAAAGCTCCCAGTTTGGTTCCTTCATCACCAGGGTTTCCTGATTCACAGATTCCATGTCAGCTGTTTACTAACTCTCAGGCTCGTTAACTGGACTTTATGCTCCTATGTGATGTGTTTCAAGGAACTGGTTAAAGTTAGCTATGATTTTTCCCTGGATCCTTCCTTATTTATCCATGTGAACTGGCTTTCCTTTTTTTCTTCATTTGTCACTCTTTAAAAATTTTGTCTCCTTGTACCTCTCCTTAGGTCATTGTCAACTTGTCATTCTCTTAGAGTCTTTCCCTGTGCTAACCATGGACACTCTCACATATGATTTTATATTCTCCCTCCTGTTCCCCACATTTTCAGATGGAGTTCAGAGATTACATCATCATCTTATCTGCCCTCTATTGTTTTACATTAGGTCGTGATCTTGGAACTTGGTGGTACCTTAACAACTTGGTAAATTTCTGACACTGGACCATTTGCAAGTTGTAAATTCTGAAACTTAAACATTGTCATTTTTTGACAGTTATGTTACCAGATTTTTTTCTGTACTTTGTTGTATTCACCTACATTGTGAAAAAATCTGAAGAAAGGCAAGGCTGAGATAATAACAATTGCTGGGAGACAGCCAGTTTTTTGTTTTTTGTTTTTCCCCAATGAGATTATATTGGTGATCTTATTTGGTGAATTTTTCAAAATCCTTTTTTTCTGACTCTTAGGCATGCAAGTTGTTAGCACATTAGAGGGAATCCAGTTTTCAAAAGCAAATTCAAATTTTTGTCAAAACCTAATTCT
Organism: Glaucomys volans; assembly: GCA_020662805.1. Taxonomy (NCBI): domain Eukaryota; kingdom Metazoa; phylum Chordata; class Mammalia; order Rodentia; family Sciuridae; genus Glaucomys; species Glaucomys volans. The sequence continues at coordinate 98,220 of JAJEJO010004862.1, read as the reverse complement.
TGACACTGATGTCAAAATGTGAGAAGGCAAATGTATTCACTTGAAAAACAGTCATGCTGGGAATGGTGATTCTCATGTCATCTGGCTCATTCATAAATTTTCAATTGACTGAAACCAAATTCTGATTAAAAGTTTGCTTTGTGAGAAGAACAAGGAGAGGGAATTACTTGAAAATTCTTTTAATGAACAAGGGTAAGACAGCTTCATTCAGTCATCTCCACAGAGATTCCTTGAGCTATATTGTCTACAATGTTTGTGTCAGTCATTGTTCCAATATGAGCAGGAAAATAATTTATTGAAAGACTTTTGGTTGACTTGTGGAGATCATAGATGGTTGGGGATGAGAATCTGAAGGTGGGCAGGAGTAAAGTAAGACTGTGCCAAAGCTATGCTAGGGAGCCCAGTAGGCAGGAATACCACTGCTTGTAGTTGTGCTTAGCATAAGTCACTGTAGTCACTAGTCCACCTTCCATATGATAGTACCTTAAAATTCGATGTGCTGTAGCATTTTTATGGCTTCTGCTCTCTTGCACCCCCAGTTCTGGATTCTAGGCCTAATGGCTATTACAGATTGGATGGATTTCTACCAGGGCACATATTCAGTGGATATCCCACTCTTAGAAACAAAGGAGTTTATTAAAACTCCTCTGGCAATGGTACTCTTCTTCAAATAGGGATTGGTCAGGAACTGTTGACATTTCCTTCTGGGATTCTAATAGTACATATACCTGTATCAGAAAGGCCTGGTATCAAGTTTCAACTCTACCAGTCTCTCAGAGTGTCAGGAAAAAAACACTGAAGAGTGCTTAATACATTGCTTGGCATGGGCAAGTGCCCTGTAAACACAAGTTATTCTTATAGTTTCCAGGTCTGTCCAGCCCTCTTCTAATTCTCATGTCCTCTCTTTGGTTTCGTGCTAGATGTCGGGTAAATGATTGTGAGTAGTTCTGCTCTCAGACTTCATATGCTGGTTTTTTATTTTACATATCAAGGGCAGTAAGGTTTTCCTTCTTCTTTGGGGTGGGGGCAAGTGGGTATAGGGATTGAATTCAGGGGCACTTGACAACTGAGCCACATCTCCAGCCCTATTTTGTATTTTGGTTAGAGACAGGGTCTCACTGAATTGCTTATCACCTCACTTTTGATGAGGCTGGTTTTGAACTCATGATCCTCCTGCCTCAGCCTCCTGAACAGCTGGGATTACAGGTGTGTGCCATCACGCCCAGCTGGCTTTCCTTCTGAGAAAACTTGACTTACTGCCCACTGACAACATTCATAAGGGTTGCTATATAAAGAATAAATAAGATTACACTTGAGAACATGACTGGCATGTTATGTAACACATATTAAAAATTCAATAGGCATTCACTTTTATTTCCTGTTTCTTGGAATTTGTAATTAGAATAAACTAACTTGTCATTTTTACACATTTGATATTATCAGCACTAGGCCAATTTCTTTATATGGCCATTTCCTTAATACTCAGGAAAAGTAAATGAGGTAGGTACTATAACTTTACTTGCTTTACAGATGAAGAATCATTCTTACAGAGGGAGATGTAGCAGTTGGACACTTAGTGTGTTCAAGATAGTTTGATAATTTCTTAACATCTTAAATATCTGTGTGTGCATCATCTTGATAGTTCCTTAACATCTTAAATATCTTTACAAAGTAAATGCTTCTTATAGTAACAAAGAAATTATGAATCTTTAAGTTTATTTCAGTTGAAAGTTTTGGGAAAGCTGGGAAAATTATGGAAAAAACCGTAGTAAAAATAGAAATTTTACTTTTAAAGTTCCCAAAATGAATCATAAAGAAGACTATATAAATATTTCTCCTAAATGATTATAACAGAATCAAAGCAATATATTTTTCCTTTAGGAGACAGAGACATGCTTTATTAGAAATTGGTGGTGTATTAAAAGCAGGCCTATAAGGACTTGAATCATAGATCTACTACTTCCTGCTCTTAGGACTTCAAGAAAATTAATCACTTGGCTTCAGCCTCATTATCTACAAGATGGGAAAAATAATGAAATCATTTGATGTATGTATGTGCACACAAATGTGCATACTTTTCCTGTTTTAGTGGAGAAGCTCTTCTAGAAGAAGGAAGTTGAAGAAATGAAATCTGGACCATGATTTGCCACACCATCTCTCTTGAACAGAGTGCTGACCACTGTGCTGACTGTGGGGAGGCCAAGCCATTTTTAATATTAAAAGAACCCCGGATATGTGAAGACATAGCCATTGATTATGACCTTGGATGTCTCAGTACACATAGATCTGTTGTGATAAAGACAAATGTGAGGCAATGTGTGTTTGAAGTAGACAGACCAATCAAATACTTAAAAACCAATAATTTTTAGTAGACTGTATAGAAAATGCTAATCTGAGAAACCTAGTAATGAGATTTCACAGATTGGGGAAATAAAAACACATTGACTTAGCTAAACATAAAAGGGGAAAAGAAATATTAGGATCATTTACAAAAGAGATAATAAAGCAAGCAGGAAAGTCAAAAGACTGCAGACCAATAAATTTCTTTACTAGCTGTATTAGTTTTTGTTTACTTCTTATTTCTAATCAATATTACAGAATGCAATAGAGGCACAAAATGTAAGAAAAAGAAATAAAGGAAATTAACCTTGGAGGAAAAGAGAAAAATGATTTATCATAATATTTAGGGCTCTGGGGAAAAATCCAGAGAAATGACATTTTAGATTATTGAAAGAGAAGAAGAAAAAATAGTGGAGAATTCTTAGCAGATTTGTGAGATCTGGGAAAACAATAATCAGAGCATAATATCTGTATGAGGTAAAAGTATTTTTCCTCATCCAAGACACTTTACATAAGACATTATTTAAGTTATTACCAAAAAACCATATATAAGAAAAAGAAGTTTTAATCTTTCTTGGCAGAAACGAGACCTAAGTTTTAATTAACATTCAGCATCTTTATCTTAAGTATAAAATGAAAATAATTAATTGATGTTGTAAACAGACTATATGAAAAGGACATATAGTCCTTAAACACTGAGAAATAAATCTTGGGTTTCTCATGTAACAGAATGGAGTGTTTAATCTGGGAAATCCTCTGAAAACCAAAATAGTTTAATTGACATTCTCATTAATCTTTACTTTCAGAAGAATGCAGTGTTTTTTAAGGATAGACTTATGAAAAATTAAACTTGTATATACAATGAAGAGACTTGTGGATAAGCAGTCTTATTAAAAATGAGGGACAAAGACAGCAAGTAAGTTCTCAGATTGATGCTGCTAGCTGCAATGCAGGTATAGTGACATTTGGCAAGACTTTTGACACTGTGAATTTAAAATTTTTATTCCATTTATCATTCATTGAATAGATAATGAATTCTTTTACCCATGGAAAGTATTTTAAACACAGAAAGTTACTTTGAATGATGGAGTACTTTTTCCTGAAAAGTAGTGGAAGTCTTCCTTATCACTTTTAAAGGTCTAAGCAATAGATATGATTTCATGTGTGGTTGTAAAATTTTCAGTCACTACATCCGTTTGTTTTTTTTCTTTTTAAATTGCAGATTTAGATGAACCATATTGACAACAGCATGTTGAGTTTTATGGCCACTTTTCCTATGTTAGTTATGTCTGATAGTAAAGTTCTATTCTAACATATTTTCCTATTGGAAAGAACAGAAGGAATTTGGATGCAATATTAGACTAAATAGGATCATTGAATCTTAGGAATTTGTAACTTTCATATATCTAAAAACACAATATATTTCTAAATAAAATTATATTATTTTTTATATGTTTTCCTAATTAAAACTTGCAAATCAAAAAGAATGAATTTGGACTATAATGTTGTTTACACCTCAATATTAAGAAAAATAAATAAATTTAAGTACATATGGATTAGGTTTAGGGTGAAACGTTAACAAGGATGTTAAACAAAATTGGATGAGAAATTTAAAGATAATTTTGGCCATTTATAATTAGCCAGCAATCTATGGACCAAACACTACCCACTGATTGTTTTTGTAACTAATTTTTGTTTGGAACTCAGCCGTACTCATTTGGTTACATGTCTGTGGATGCTTTCATTTTACAATGGCAAAGTTAATTAGCTACAACAAAGACTATATAACTTTTAAAGCTCAAAATATTTATCTTATTTATATTCACTGACTATGATCTAAATGATGTTTGGAAACAATTTCTGTTCTATAACAATTCTTAAGCCTTGAAGACTTTGAAACCCAAGATTAGGGCAAATCATATCCTTTTGTCCAGAGCCTTATTATTTCTTTTATTTCAATTTTCAGGTTATATGGATAATTGGTATTATTTTCCTCTAAAATAGTTCTTGATTGGTTTCAAAGTTATAAATTTTGTGAAAAATTGGAGATGAGAAAAAAGAAGCAGATTGTTTAAGTGCTCTTAATATATATCACCTTCAGAGTCCAAGACCTCTTTAAATAGGCAAAATTTTATCAGTTTATATGTATGAGCATAATTCTTACGTGAAAACCTATAGCTTTATGATATTATAATGATAAAGGCTCAAATAATTTTTAGTAATTCTTGTCTTAGCAAATGTAAGAATAACTGATCTATACAAATAAATAAATTCTTGTGACCATACCTATCCTGCAAACAGTAGTGCTACTGATTTTACCTTGCTGAATTACATAATTATCATTTAAGTTATCAACAGACACTGTGATCTTAAAATAAAAGGCCTTTTCCTGAAATGTTTTGGACTATATAAAATTCTAGAGTCATTTTCATGGTCTTAGGGTTGGATTTGTTTACTTATTCTGCTCCTTTCATCCCTGCTCTGCATCCACAACTGAGATTGAATTTTTGATGGTTAGGCAGGTAGAATTAAAAAAAAGTCCATCTGATTAATATAAATAATGAAATGGGTAGATGTGATTATTTTTTTAACTCTGAATATTGAATAAAAATGTTCACTTTTCCTTCAGGTAGACATCTGATTGATTTTCTGGCTATGATTTAAGATGATGTCCAGTGAAACATAGAGTATAAAAACATATAACTTAAAATATTAAAAAGGAATAGTAAATTATATAGTTTATTTCAAGAAGATGGAAGAAAACAATATTAATCTAATCCATTCACATTGTTAATTATGGATGAAATTATTAGACATTTCTCTGCATTTCTTTTTTGCCACTTTTTCAACTACTGTTCCTAGGATGTTACAGAGTGTATACCTTAAGTTTTAACTAACTCACAATGCTTTGGAGAACAATACCTTTGTGTTTCTGCCAAGCAAAAATAACCTATATAAATGTGCCTTCCCTGAATCATGTGCACATGGTCATTGTTTCAGGTTAAAATGGAGAGTTTGATTCATTTACATATAGAAAGGGGCTTTAGGAGGGGAGGATATAGTGACTGTGCATCTTATAAAATTGAAAAGGAGAGTAGACTGATTTAACTCTGTTTTCGGGTAGTAATCTGTAAGTCAGGCATTCCCAAATGTCAGCATTACAGGGTAAAATCGTATCAGTTGCTCTTCAGGCATGACAAGAACAGAGCCAGGGGCTGGGGTTGTGGCTCAGTGGTAGACAACTGGCTTAACATGCGTGAGGCCCTGGTTTCGATTGTCAGCACCACATAAAAATAAAATAAAGGTATTGTGTCACCTACAACTAAAATATATTTATTAAAAAAAGTAACAGAGCCAACTGTATTTTGAATACCTTCTCTTTTACTTGTTTGCTGTATGTCGATCTCTTATGAAGACCGTTTTTCTAATAACAATTTAATATTATTTTAGTTCTTTGTTGCCTACCAAATATCTTTGAGTATAGTACCTCCATTTAATTCTACATAATAATTGAAGACAGATATATATTACTGTGCTACTTTTATAAATGGAGAAATTTCACTCTAATTGTTCTTTACAACAAACAAGTTGTAATGATGAACTAGAGTGCAAGTATAGTTCTCTAAACACACGGTCTGCAAACTCTCAAACCACTCAGGGTAAATGTAGGGAGCTTATGAAAATGCAGATTTCTTGACTATGCTCCATTTCTCCAGAATCAGAATCTTTGTGGGCATTCCAGGTGAACATCTGAGGGTGAGCTCACCTGAGGGTAAACATAATCCAGATACATAGAAGACTATGCTTCAAAAAACACACTACCTTGGGAATGAATTTTGAAATTTTAACACAAATAATGAGTCAAATTTTGTATGCATGTAAGTATGTATAACTTTTTGGGATGAATTATTACTCAGACCCTCACATTAAATTTTCTGTTTTTTCTTCCCAATGTTTAATAGACATCCATGACAAACATGCTCTATTTTTATTACCTTAATCCCCCAAATTAAGTGTGCATAAAATAACAAGGAAGATTTTGAAAAAAAATGTAATACTGTCGGTTACATCATGGAAAAACTTATTCTATTGCTTTAGGCTCAAGTTCTCACAAACAGTTATATGTTCTCACAGTTATGCAAAAAGAGCTTGGAAACTAGACCCTTTATATCATGGACAGAAGAAGAGAACAGTGGGCATGGGACCTGTGTATGAGAGACTGTGAGGCCTAGAGACAAAGCTTCCTTGGCATGAGTATTATCCATCACTTGTACAAGAGAAGCATTGGAGGTTGAGATGGTACCACAATATGGTCCATTTCATTGTTATCACTTGAAAGTCCCTTGTTGACAATAGTTAGTTCATTCAAGTTTCAAGATTGCTACTCAATCTTCTATATCCAGCAAGACTTGTTACCCAGAGGTCCTTTTCATACATTCCACAACAAAATATGTTAAAGATTCAGGATGTCAAACGTCTCTTGTCTTCTATTTAATGATAAGAGACTTAGGGTCTAAGATGGTGGGGAAGGAAAAGTCTCAGTCCTGATGGAGGTATGACCGAGTGGAATACATTTAAAATTGCTACGTGAATTGGGACATCTTCAGAGAAAACTACTCAGGTAATAAAATCTCTCAGGGTCCACCTTTAGATTCCACCTTCAGCTTTCAATTTAAAATAAGCTTTTAATTTACTGCACATTCATTCTACACTAACTTTATTTTGATGCTAACTTCTCCAGTCTCATTCCTTACTCACCCAGGTAGGCACCTAGCTCCATTAAATGCTTCTCTGTCATTCGGGATTACTCTCTTTACTTGGTTATCTGGCACTCCCCATAACTTTACACAACTTGGCAGTTTGGTTGTGCCTTACACTGAAAAACTTCCCTTTTACAAGATACACAAGAATCTGTGAGTCTTATGGATTCACTTCTAAAAAAGTTAGATATTATGTTTTTATCTCCAAATGTTTACACAAATCTGTTCTTCCTTTTTCCACACAAAGTCATTGGTCATTTCCTACTAGGAGTTCGATTTCACTCTGTAAATAATAGAATTAGTTTAAAACTGGAGAAATTAGTTATTATCCTGTTCTCCACTTTTGTAGCTCAAAATTTAAAATATGAATTATAAATAAAATTGGATGAGTGTTTAACATGTCTACTTTGTTGTAAACCATTGTGCAATTACCTTTACTCTGATGACAATGCAATTGGTATATTTATCCAATATAAACTTATAAAAGTTCTACAGTATCATAAATTGGTTAAAATATTACCTCAGTCTAAATTTTAAAAACATTCAAAGTTTTAGTCATTCAAATATGCTATGCAATATATTTTAATTTTCTTATCCCCAAAGAAATAATAGCAATTCATTTTCAAACATAATATCATTTTTCTATGATACGTTCAAAATTTTAAAATTCTAGAAAAAGAAAAAATGCTTGGTGAAACTTATTAATAATAAACTCAATAAAGGTATTCATCTTAATATGACAAAGTACATATCTATAGAAACCTATATGTCATCACCAAGAACACGTATGAACTTTAGTGTAGATTGCATATTCTGAAGACAGAAGAAAAGAGCCTTGTATAGAGTAAACATTCAGTAAATATTAATTTCAGTTGATTGCAGATGTGAATTTTAAAAATGAATTGGTAATGTTTTTTGTCAAGAGGGTAAAGTTTGCAGCTAACTCACAAGCAAGGAATCCTTTTTTAGCAGTAAGTATAAATTATAAATTTGAGTTTTTCAAGAAAAACTTTTCATATTAACCTTGACTTTAATTGTTAAAAAAAGAGACCTCTTCATTTTTTATTTCAATGTCCTTCTCATGCATATTTAAATCCAAGTTGAATCCAGGTAATATGTTTGAGTAGTCTGCAGGAGTCACCTTTTCATATACGTGTTGCTGTTAGAAATTGCAATATGCACAGTGCTTGTTACAATAAAGTCTGATTAATTAACTTTTATTTTTTAATGATTCATATGTCATAGAATTCAAGTCAATCAGAAAATTACTTTTAGTAAAATTTTGCTACCAGATAATAAAATGAAGTCATTAGGAATCGACAAGACAGATTCTGAAGAACAATTAAGAACCCAATTTTCTGTGCTGAGTTGGACTTAAATAAATTCTTCACTTAATCTTTGGAAGAGTAGTTCTTTGCTATTAATTAAATCCAGGATTTTTGTTGTTGAAATCACTACACTAGTTTAGGTTTTATTTTTGCAAGGGTATGAGAAATGTTATTGCTGCTTCAACACATATAGTACATAGCACATAAAAATGTATCTCATGCTTTGTGAACAGAAACAAAAATTCTCAAGCATTAATAATTATATTTGTGGGAGTTTTTGCATTAAATTATGCTTGGAGAAGGAAGAAATGCAAGCTGTAAACATGAAAAATATTTCTCTTAAGACAGTTAAATGTTAACGAGATGCATTTATCAAATTGTGATGTAATGCTCTGCAAAGTCAGCTATAAAAAGTGTTTTCCATTACTTTTCTACTTTCACATTAATTTTTTTTGCAGTAAAAACTAACTGCCATATATAGGAAAAGGAAAGCACCTAACTTCATGTGTAATTTCCTTTTGAAGCAAGAACCTATAAAATTTGCAGGAGAAAAATTAATTGCGACTTTACCTTTTGTGGCAGAAAACCTTAGTACTTTGGATATCTGCTTGTTCTTTTTGAGGGCAAAATGTTTTTTATTCTCTTTCTTTTTCCTTTTGTTAATTTCTAGTGACAAATTCAGTGCCAGGAATATTTTCACAACTCTTTGTCACAGGGTAGAAAGAAAGAAGGGAAGAAGAGGTTGGGAAAGAGGAAGTGAGGGGGAAGAAGGAATGAGTTTGTGTCATACAATATAACTCAGCAAGCTCTAGAGTTATATGCATGCTCTTGACATGCATATTTTTGGAAGGTCTCAAGGAAATGTATTTTATTATTATTATTATCATCATCATCATCATCATCATCATCATCATCATCATTATTACTGGAGATTTAACTCAGGGGTGCTTAACCACTGAGCTGCATCCCCAGCCACTTTTATATTTTATTCCAAGACAGGGTATTGAAAGTTCCTAACAGGATATTGATAATCCCTAAAATAGTTGCTTAGGGCCTTGCTGATGTTGCTGAGACTGGCTTTGCACTCATGATCTTGCTGCTTCAACCTCCTGAGCTGCTGGGATTACAGGTGTGCACCACTATGCCCAGAAAGGAAATGAATTTTAACATCCTAATATTAAAAAAGTAGGAAAAGCAAATGATCTGGTGAATATATATCACCTTGCCTTTTGTTTTTGTTGTTGTTAATTGACAAGTGAATTTTTTTGTTAATCATAGAAATCATTTCTGGTTTTCAAATTGGGGCAAATTACAACCTTTGCTGGTTTAAATTTCCCAATCTGAGCAACAATGAAGTAATCTTTAAATTTGAATCTCACTCATATTCTAAATACACTGTAGAAGAGAATATCAGATTCAGGGGTGAAATGCAGATTGCCTTCTTATATTGTTGTTGTTGATGTTTTCATGCTTCATTGAAGTGTGCACATAAATGAGCTTCTGACACTGTCTTCCCCCTGATTCCTCCCTAGTCAGTGGCTATGATAGTGGCAATAGGAATGAAGGAAAGATAGCAGTTGGGTTGTGGGCAAATTCAATGTGCCACGTCTAGAGAGGGTCTTGAAGTGGGGCTTCCACCTGTAGCATTCATAAGTTCATTTGTTCTTTTAAAGCTCTGATATTCAGTATTTAATTATTGAAGTTTCTTTTAATGAAAACACATGATTATTTGGGGGAAAGCATTACATTCCTTGTTTCATGAAAATTTTTTAAAAAGCATTTTTATTTAATAGACCTAGTGGAAAGTTAAGTGTAAGCATACTGATATAGGACAATTAATTTTGGTCAGGAGGTATTAGCAGGTAGGATAAAGTGAACTCCTATTTTATAACAGTTCAGTTTTAGTTTGCAATATATCGAGGTTTAAATGATGAAGAGCCAAAACAGTTCAAGAATTAGGAATTTCTTTCATCCTTTTTTTTTTTTTTTGATGCTGAGTATTGAATCCTCAGGCATGCTAAACCTGTGCTGTATCACAGTTATACCCTCAGTTGCACTTCACAGGGACTTAGAAAATTAAATTAAAACTAAATTATAGAAAAGATTATAGAATTATCACTTCTAATTTCAGAAATGTAATAAAGAACATAGTTTGTGTTTACAATTAAATTAAATAGGACTCAAGGTTCCAAAGTAGTTTAAAGAAGCAATTTATTTGACAAATTGAAACATTCGATTAGTTTGGCAACTAGGCATCTCCTCTTTTTAGAACATGTTCTAAAATCAAAGTAAACCTTTTGGAAGGGTGAACATTCTAGCTAAATGATTAGACAAGGCAAATGTGAGAGGGTTTATGGGTAAAGATTTCTGAGTTAAGTCTCTTGAAGGCAGGTCGTGTACATTGGAACTTCCCATATTCCTACTAGCTCAACACTGAGCTCAGAAATGCTAAGATTTTTTTGTTTTGATTTTCATAGAAATTTTGATTTATTATTTCTAGTTATTTTTGTTGATACAAAATGCCCTAAATATTTTTAAGACAAAATTAATAGTTCACCTGACATTTAGCAGTATTTGAATATCTTTAAAAGAGTTTTTTGAAAAAAATAAATTGCCCTAGACAGCTTGTGGCCAACCTCATATGAAAGTGGTATAACTCCCCAGACATAATTTGTTAAGTGCCAAAACCTAAACCATGAATATAATTCTGTCTTTAAATAACCTGATATTTAAAGCCTGTGGATTTCATGTCAGAATATTTATTTTTTTAAATTCGTTTTAAAGTTTCTCATCTCTTTTTAAAATACCTTTATTTGATACATTTACTATTTATTTATTTTTATATGGTGCTTAGGATAAAACTCAGTACCTCACACATGCCAGCTGAGCACTCTACCCCTGAGCCAAAACCCAGACCTCATGTCAGAATATTTAAATCTGAGTTGAATATGAACTGAAAGTTTGTGAAATTCTATGAGAGACACATAATATTGGAAAGAAATCATCTAGGATTTTTCATCTATTTCCCTAGGTTTTCTAATCTTTATCATCAGAAAGCAATGTGCCTGAAACATATTCACCAATCTCATGGAAATTTGTAAACTATCTTAAGTTAGCCATGATGCATACATTAGCTAAATGTATTATAAAAATTTTGTCTCATGGGACATTTTTATTCTTACATAGTTTCCCCAGTCCTTTGTTTTACTTTTCACAGACTTAAGTAAAAAAGATTAGTGAGCTATCCTTTAAAATCATTCATGTTATAATTAGTCAAGCCCAAGCAAAAGATAAGGTTGAAGAAGGGATAAACTTTTAATGATGGTCCTGGCTATATCCTTCATTACTTGATTAAACAAATAATTTTGCTGTATCTAATGGCATCAGATTTGGTGTTAATCCCTGGCTAAATATTGGTGAATCAGATAGACTGCTGAGGTTAACAGCACTAGATTGTTCCTTGAGCTGTAAATGGCCATTGTTCAGTGAAGGATTGGGCCCTACTGGCTGGCCAGTGACATCTGCTATAACCGGAGTTAAATGCTCTGCCCATTAGTGATAAAGATAATATCTGTTTTAACTGGGATTCCTGATTTACAGTACATGTCATTAAAAGTAAGTCAAGTTGCTATTTTTTTTAACTCTCCCAAGGATGGTACTTAACTAGTAACATTCTAGGTGTATAGGAGAGAAGTTAAGTTATTGTTTTCAGTGTTGGTTCTTGGCCACTAGGTTTAATTTTCTCATGAAACTTCAGCTGAGGAATTTGAATAAGAAAATAAAAAATTACCCAAAAGGTAACTGGAAAGTGATCATCAAAACAAGAATTAAGGCCCGCTGCCTCTGAACCCTACAGAGAAGGAGGAGGAGGATGACAACCACCCCTGTCAGCTGCTGCTGCTGAGCCATATAGAGGGGAAGGACTGCCATACCTGCTGCACTGAGGAAGGACTGGGCTGTGGCTCACTAGGCCCACCTCCATCTTGGGACACTGCAGCCACAGCCATAGTCCCACCAGCCCCACAGGGCAGCCTCCACCTTAGGAAAACAGACGGCATGGAGGCAACTGCCCACCACAATACCAACCACCACAGCACTGATGATCCGAACAGGTCACCCAACACCACCACATGGTCCACCTTCGCAGCCCCATCTCTGAAAATGGTTGTCTCCATCCTGGGACACCACTGCCACCATCTTGGGTTACATCAACTACTGCCACTGCCATCTTTAGTTGGGGAAGCTTCCATCACGGGAATCTGGTCAGGACCTGAAACATCAGAAGGTACCTTCAGGTTTGATTCTGCCACCACCACCAACTAGGGAAGTGGCCTCTTCCATCTTGAGACAATAGCCAGGAACTGGAGGGCCATTATCAAAGGACCTACAAGCTTGGCTACACTTGAGAGTCCCTTTCTCTCTTCTCTCCAGCTAACAGTCAACTTCTTTTGATTTCTTGTTCACTCTATGATCTAATATCTTTATATGCTCACCTCTTACTTCATAAACATCACATCCCACCCCCCATTCTCTTTGTCCACCATTAGAAACTGTAGACACTATTGCAAATCTACTATTTATATTGTAGATAATAATTGAACACATCATTTCTATTGTGACAAAACTGTAAACGTCTTATGGGGCTATTTGGTTCAAGGCTACATACAGTTTGCAGTGGGTGCTTTTAATATTGAACTCCCCCTTAAAGGTGAGATTGGAAAACTTCAGGGATACTGTAAATATATAGGGTAGAAACATACCTCGGATATGTACTACTAGAGGGGAAGACATGCAAACAACATGAAAAAACAAGGGAAGAAAGTGCCCCCCCAAAATCAAGATGCTATAATAGAATCCTTTGACAGCAAAACACGTGTTGGCAAGATGTGGGGAAAAAGGTACACTCATACATTGCTGTTGGACCTGCAAATTGGTGCAACCACACTGGGAAGCAGTATGGGATTCCTCAGAAATCTAGGAATGGAACCACCATTTGACCCAACTATCCCACTCCTCAGTCTATACCCAAAGGACTTAAAATCGGCATACTATAGCCATGTAGTCTCTTCAATGTTTAGAGCAGCACAATTCACAATAGCTAGATTGGAACCAACCTAGATACCCTCCAATAGATGAATGAATAAAGAAACTGTGGTATATACACACAATGGTATATTACTCAACCATAAAGAGGAATAAAATTATGACATTTGCAGGTAAGTGGCTGGAGTTGAAGAATATCATGTTAAGCAAAATAACCCAATACCCCAAAACCAAAGGTCAGATGTTTTCTCTGATATGTCTATGCTGATTTGCAATGAGGTTGGGTGGGGCAAGGGAAGAATTGGAGGAACTTTATTTTGGGTAAAGGAGAGTGAGGGTAGGGGAGGGGCTTTGGGAATGGGAAAGATGTTGGAATAAGACAGACATTATTACCCTATATACATGTATGATTACATGAATGGAGTGACTCTTCATTGTGTATAACCTGAGAAATGAAAGTTGTGCTGCATTCATGTATAATGAATCAAAATGCATTCTGCTGTCATTTTAACCAACTAGAACAAATTTAAAAAATAATAAAATTTTAAAATATTTAAAAAAAGAATTAAAACAAATATCACTATATGTCAGGCACTGTTCTAAATTATATATACATATAAATAAAATACTATATAATTATAATGTACTATATGCTAATTGATGTAATAAATAGATTATATATAAGTATCATATTAAATGAATTTATATAGATAGAATAAACTTATTTAATCTCATGAGATAACCTTATTTTCACCCTAATTATTGACAGAGAAACTGAGGCACACAGTGATTTAGAACCTTGCATAACATCACTGCTAGTAAGTGCTGACACTGGGATTCATACCCAGGCAGTGTGAATTCAGAGCCTAAGTAGGACCTGAAGAATAGCTGAGTTGTGTTTACATTAGGACTGGGCCTCCATTGCTGTGTTGGGAGAGGCAGTCTTTCTTTTAACCTGGCTTTCTTTGAATGTGCTCCTTGAGTATGCAAGGAATGCAAGGTCTTCAGTGCTTTCTTTTCCAACTGTCTCTAAGGGTTGTAGTTGTGGTGAGTAACTTTGAGGAATAATGAAATGTCTCCCCCCTAGACATAGGAGCAGACTTGGTCTTCTTACTATAATAGCTTAATACCCTGAGTTCAGTATTCCTGCCATGGAATGCAGCTCACTGAGTTGTAGGCATCCATGATGAACCCTAGGTATTGTCCCTGTAAAACTTGGGGGTGAGAGGACAAACACAGACTGACCAGTAGTTCTGACTAATGAGCAACTGTGAGTAATAATCTTTGATTACAGGTCCAGGAATCTTATGTCTTCTACTTGAATTTATGAAACAATAACAGGCTGGCTTGTTATAAGAAGGATAAAATCCCAGACCATACACGGTTTCTAACACAGATAGTATAATTGCAAACAAGTGGATTATGGGGTCCCTGAGTTCTCCTACTCAGGGGTCCCTGTGAGTGAACATAATCACATTGTTCTGGATTATTGGCAGAGAGATACACCAAGTACAGAAGGTATGCAAGAAGGCAATGCTTACAAGTAAGCTATTCTAATGTGGCT
Organism: Glaucomys volans; assembly: GCA_020662805.1. Classification (NCBI taxonomy): domain Eukaryota; kingdom Metazoa; phylum Chordata; class Mammalia; order Rodentia; family Sciuridae; genus Glaucomys; species Glaucomys volans. The sequence continues at coordinate 83,185 of JAJEJO010004862.1, read as the reverse complement.
CTAGTGTTTGTAAACAAAGGACAACAGGACATAGGAAGTTTGTGTGTGTCTGACTTTTTGACAAAAGTCAGATTCATCGTGATAATTTTCTTATTGTTTCCTGTTCTTTTCTTTAATTCCTTATCTATACCTTATTTTTCATCAGAAAATTGATGACAATATAATACTGATTTTTCCTTTTGTTTTATAGGATCATGCTGAAACTTTGATAACCTGGAATAAAGTTAGATTTTCTAGATAAATTTCTCCTCTAATGTCAGTATGTCTAGTATTATTTTAGTAAGCCTTCCAGGCTTTAGAGGGTATTAACATTTTGTTAATCCTGTTATGCTTCAAATGCTATGACATTTTTAATTTATGTACAATGTAATATGCACAAACACACACAATCAATTTAAGTAACTTCAGAATTCTTTTATTGGATCCCTACTGTGAGCAATGCATGAAGTAGCTTCTTGTTCTTCTTTTGAAGCTTTCTTTGATTTTTAAAGCTAATTGGAAGTGATTTCAAATGTTTTTGGACTTTCCTCAAGCCACCAAGCCTGGCAAATATCAGCAATTTTTCCTTATAAAATAATTCATAAACACTTGAGAAAAGTTGATAAGCCTTCCAGGAAACAACACTTTGAGGTTGAACAAAACATGGGGCTGTATTTTTTTTTTTTTTTTGGTACATTTTCAGTTAAGGAAGTAAATACTCAAGTTAATTTTGTCCATAGGTCACTGTAATACATAGTGCTGTTAATACACATTGAGATTATTCAATGTGTAAACCCTTATTTCTGAAAGGAATTGCACCAATGGAACTGGAACTGGACCTCTGTCATTTATATAATGCTTCATGTTACTGTCCTTTACATGCTATCCTCTTAAATAACTTAAGAAACATAATCTCAGGCAAATTTAATTTCATCCTACCTACCCTACCTCTGCATTTCAGATGGCACATTTAAATCAAAGTGGCTTTTTATAGGTTGTTTCTCAATAAGTCAATCTAGAGTCATGAATATTACCCAGATTGGGAGATTGTCACAACCTAATATTCTGTAGTAAGTACATATTAAAAGTTGTATTCTAAATTCCAGTTGGGTGCGGTGGTGCACACCTATAATCTCAGTGGCTCAGGAGGCTGAGACAGGAGAATCATGAGTTCAAAGACAGCCTCAGCAAAAGCCAGGTGCTAAGCAACTCAGTGAGACCCTGTCTCTAAATAAAATATAGTATCGGGCTGGAGATGTGACTCAGTGGTTGAATGTCCCTATACCAAAAAAAAAAAAAAAAAAAAAAAAAATTCCAAGTAATTCAACACAATAACATTTTGAACTCAATATAATTTCTGTAGTGAGTACATGTTAAAAGATATGTTCTAAATTCCAAGTTATTCAACTCTTAATGAAATTTTGAGATTAATATAGCTTCAGAGGATTGCTGATCAGATATACATTTTATTCTTTTCTACCCAGTATGAAAATCTATCTTTAAATTAGCAGATCAGACTGTTGCTTGAATGGCCTCCAATTACACCTCAACCTAAACTGCACTTCAATTTGAAACTATTCTTTGATTTTAAAAAAGTCCTCACTTCTTTCATTTGCACTCATTCTTCCAACCAATGATTCATTGACTTGTTTATTAAACCAGATATAGGACTGCCAATGGCCGAAGTAAATGTGAACAAAACCAGTCAAGGAACCCAGTCTCCTGGAGTTAACAGTGCAGAGACAAGCATTACTCAAGAGATCACAACAAAGAAAGTAGAGTTATGAACTGAAATAACTGTTCTGGAATAAAGGTACCTGATTCTCTGAGGACTCATAAGAAAGAAATATGACTTCAATTAAGGAGTCAATTCAGATGCAGTTTGGAGAGGCATTCATGGCCAGAACACCTAGGGCCTTCTGTGTAATCATAAGGATTTGGTTTTTATTTCAAAAGCAGTGGAAAACCCCTAAAAGAATGTAAGCATCAGGGCAATATCAATAGATTTTAGTTTTAGAATGATGGTATTGTATGAAGAATAAGAAAAGAGACTGGAATGAGCCCTGGTAGAGGGAAACTAGTTCTTCAGTTAGTAAATGAGATCCCTGTGGGGATATTGTTAAGAAAATTGTTTATTACATTATGCAGTATCCTGAGAGGACTTAACGGAAAATTGTCCCTCCTGACTCAGTACTAGGAATAGATGGCCTAACCCAAGTTACTGTTTGTTTTTATTTTATAAACACTAGAAATAATGAAACTGATTATACTCATGTTTTCTTTGGATTCCAGAAGAACTAAAGCCAAGTTTGTGGCCTTCCTCATACCTCATACTCTAGGGTATTGCATTGTATGCCTCCCTCATTCTTAGATTAATTTAGTGTTTGAATTCATTTTCCTTTATCCTGATTCTTTTTCTTCATAGTATCATCCTGTACCCTTGGAATGAAAATGTAGAAATTATTATATAAATCCATGAATACTATTATATTGAAATATTAATACCATAATATATAGTTAAATATATTGAAACACTTGGAGAAATGTCCAAAAAACAGGAAAATATGTTAGTAATTTACCCAACATATACAAAAAACTAAATACTAAGAAATGAATGGGGGCATGTATGAAAACAGTATTCCTCTGTACACTGAATTGCCACTTGAAAATTGTGACAGCCAATCTCTATGTTGTTATGAACCATATTGCTTCAAGATGTGTAAAACTGGCAGGACCTGAAATTCCAGACAACATTACCACTTGGCTTTGGAGCATGCTCAGGATATCGGTCATTGTGCAATATTCTCTGGAATTCATGGAAGAATTTGACTACTTCTAATCTGAGATATGGGGAAAAAAGGATCTTACCTTATTTAGCACAGTGATAATGCACTGTTTTAAATGTATCCCAGATTCTTTGAAACAGTACTTTTTTCAGTGGTCTATCATGCCTCAGACATTGTGATTTGAGAGAATGCAAAGTCAATGAGAAATATGTGGAAGATATTTACAATCTTAATTAGAAATTTACAGTTTGCCATCCTTTCTCAATAGGAGGATATTTTACATTCATATCAGTTATCTTTTAAGGTCTAGAATATAATAATGATTGTTTTAGAGAACTTTAAAGTTAAAGGTAAGATAAAAGCAAATAAGATATTACCTATGTAATTGGTAGAGTCTTAGAACTCTAAAAGACTGACATAAAACTCCCTGGCTAATCTTTCCAATGAGTTCTCAAGCTTATATAAGGTAGGGGAGGGGATAAAAGTGAAGATTCATCAGAGAAAATATTCTCTTCTCTAACAAATAGTCCTGATTGATTATAGTGGAAGCAAATTAAGGTCTCTTTGTCTCTTTTTAAAATGTCATTTTTCTGGTTTATTCTTAGTTCAATATATTAACATCATCAAATACTACTTTAACAACAATCATAGGTCACAGATGATATTCTCTATCTAGGAGAGACATCAAAGATAATTTAAGATTTACACAAGTTCTAAGTACCATTTACTCAATTGGGTTTTTGTTCTTTTTAGGTGTACATGGCAGTAAAATCCAATTTGATAAAATTATAGAAGCATGAAATGTGTCTTATTTTGATTAGGACTCCATTCTTGTGGATGTACATGATGGTGGGATCCACTGTGGATCATTCATATATGTACATAAGAAAATTATATCAGATTCATTCCATTGTCTTTCCTTTTCCAGTCACCCTCCCCTCTCTTCATTCCCTTTGTCTAATCTGTGGAACTTCTATTCTTCCCCTTCCTTGATTTATTGTGGGTTAGCTTCCGCTTATCAGTGAAAACATTTGATCTTTGATTTTGGGGGATTGGCCTATTTCACTTAGCATTATATTTTCCAGATCCCTCCATTTACTTCAAATGTCATAAAGTGATTCTTCTTAATGACTGAATAGTACTCCATCTTGTATATGTACCACATTTTCTTTATCCATAACACAGGTCATATACATTGGAACTGTTTATTTGAGGAGGCTCCATATTGCTTTCCAGAGTGGTTGCACCATTTTGCATTCCCAACAACAATTAATGAATGTACCCTTTTCCCCACATCCTTTCCAACATTGCTTGTTACTTGTATTCTTGAAAATTGCCATTCTGACTGGAGTGAGATAAAATCTCAGTGTGGTTTTAATTTACATTTTTCCAATTGTTAGATGTTGAACATTTTTTTCATATGTATGTTGGGTGTTCATATTTCCTTTTTTTTGGTACTGGGGATTGAACCCAGGGGCACTCCACCACTGAACCACATCCCCAGTCCTATTTTGTACTTTATTTAGAGACAGGATCTCAGGACCTCGCTAAGTTGCTGAGGCTGGCTTTGAACTTGTGATCCTCTGCCTCAGCCTCCCAAGTGCTGGGATTACAGGCATGCACCACCGTGCCCGGCCATATTTCCTTTTTTGAGAAGGGTGTGTTCAGTTCCTTTGTCCATTGGTTGATTGGGTTATTTGTTTTTTGTGGTTAAGTTCTTTGTATATCCTGGAAATTAATGTCCTATCTAAGGTGCAGGTGACAAAGATTTTTTGCCATTCTTTTTGTTTTGGTTGTTCTTTTTATTTATACATGACAGTAAATTGTATTTTGATATATCATACATACATGAAGTATTACCTCCCATTTTTGTAGTTGTACATGATGGGGAGTTACACTGGTCATGTATGCATATATTAACATAGGAAAGTTATATCCGATTCATACTACTGTCTTTCCCCTTCCCATTACCCTCACTTCCTGCCACTCCTTGCTTCAATCCGATGGAACCACCCCTTGCATTGTGAGTCAGCATCCATGCATCAGAGAGAGTATTTGGCCCTTGGTTTTTTGGGGCTTGGTTTATTTCACTTAGCATGATAGTCTCCAATTCCATTCATTTACCTGAATGTCATAATTTCATTCTCTTTATGGCTGAGTAATATTCCATTGTGCATATGTACCACATTTTCTTTATCCATTCATTTGTTGAAGGGCACCTAGGTTGATTAGCTATTGTGAATTGTGCTGCTATAGACACTGATGTGGTTGCATCATTATAGTATGCTGATTTTTAAGTCCTTTGGGTATAAACCTAGGAGTGGGATAATTGGGTCAAATGTTGATTCTATTCCAAGTTTTCTGAGGAATCTTCATACTGCTTTCCAGAGTGGTTGTACCAAATTGCAGTTCCACCAGCAATGTATGAGAGTACCTTTTTCCCCACATCCTCGCCAACATTTGTTGTTACTTATATTATTGATAATTGCCATTTTGACTGGAGTGAGATGAAAGGGTTTTCTTCTATTCTTTAGGTTCTGTCTTCATGCTCTTGATTGTTTCCTTTGCTGTGAATCAGCTTTTTAGTTTGATGCCATCTCATTTATTGACTTTTTATTGTACTCCTTGTGCTTTAGAAGTCTTGTTAAGGAAGTCAGTTCCTGAGCAGATATGTTGAAGTGTTGGGCCTAGATTTTCTTCTAGAATGTGCAGGGTTTCTGGTCTAATTCCTAGGTCTTTGATCCACTTTGAGTTGAGTTTTGTGCAGAGCGAGAGATACAGGCTAAATTTCATTCTGCTGCATATGGATTTCCAGTTTTCCCAGCACCATTTGTTGAAGAGGCTGTCTTTTCTCCAATGTATGTTTACGGTTCCTTTGTCTAGTATGAGGTAACCATATTGATTTCAGTTTGTTTCTGTGTCTTCTGTTCCACTGATTTTACCTGGTTTGGTGCTAATAAGGCCTCTGATCTTAATTGTCTTCATTGGCCCACATTTGTCAATTCTTAGCCAGTTACTCAGAAAGTGTACTATAAACTATGGCAAATTTAATTGCTGTTTCATTGTACAGAACTCTTTTGCACACTAGTTTCCTGAACTGAATATTTCTCAATCTGCCTTTCCAAAACAGAAAATTCTGAGGTAGAAACCTTAGAATTACGTATCTGAACTCATGAACATCACTTCTTCCTGTGAATTTTCTCATGTGTGCCCTTTTCATAGCTATACACCTTCCCTGTGTTTCTGGATGTGTCCATTGCTGATTTTTGGACATCTAGAAACCTCTTGTCAAATACTTGGACTTGGTATACTCATGATTCATTTTCCATATTCTCTCTGCTCTTGGTTTTAACTCTCTCAGAACTCAGGACATATACATTCCTTCAAAAACTTTGCTAAAAGGCAAAATCTTGGTTCTTCACTTTGTCCCACCCTGGCTATGTGGGCACAAGGAAAATAATCACCTACCTTTAAATGTAAAAGAGAGAAACAGAATTTTCTAAATGGGACCCTGAATGTGAGAATTGAAGAAACTGACTTTACATATTCTCTGGACTAAGAATCCAAAATATAATATTCATCATTATTCATATTATATACCATTTGATAGCTATGCTAAAAATATCCAGCCCATTGTTCATTACCTGCAAAATTGTGAGACTCGGGCATTCTTGCAAATCCTTGCAGGCCAATTTGGGACAAAATACATAAAATATAGGATGATCACAATAATGAACCTAAGTGAATTTAAGTAGAAAATCTATTTTCCTCCATCACTGGCTTACTAATGCCAATCTCCCCTTAAAGGCACTTAGTGAATTATCTTATTAATATCTATTTCTTAACCTAACATTTGCATCTGTGTCATCAATTTGCTTATGAAAGAAATCGAGAAGTCAGGTCTATTTATATATCTAATTTATCATCCGATTGTTTCATCTCATTTATAACTACTTCATTATTTCCTTCTCAGTAGTCACCACCCAGGTCATACCTGTATATCACACTCACTGGACTGATTTTGTGCTTCTACTTGTGTTTTTCTCCCAAGTAATTGCATATACAATAGGCAGAATGACACTGTGAATTATGAATTCCCATCCTATTATTCTTGTATTTTACTTTATTCAAAGTCTCTTTGGACCCAGGATAAATTCAAAAGCCTCTCATAGCCAAAAAAGCCTGGCATGATCTAGTTCATGCTGACTTCTTTAGTTTTATCTCGTATTAGTCTTCTATCCATTAGTTATGCTCCAACAATTCTGATCACTTCTGAATCTTTCTCCATTTAGAAGATTTGCACATGTATTTGTTATATTCTTCAGCATTTCAGTTGCTATTTGGCCTTCAGTTTTAATCTGGTACGTTACTTCTTTAATAAGGTCTTCCAGTTTAAGGTAGTTTTCTCCATTACATTCTTTCATGGTGTGTCATAATTTTCCCTCACAGCACATTTTTTCATTTTCATTTAGGTATTTGTGTGAGTATTTCTGTAGTTACTTTCTTCCCAATAGGCTACAAGCTGCATGAGATCATATATCTTTTACATCCTTCTGCATTGTAATGGGTAGTTCATGAACCTGTACTTAGTAGGCACCAATATATTTGTTGAATGAATGCACAGAGATATCATATCTCATGTTTGTGTGTTCACTTATTCACTAAGATATGTATCTTGTTTAAGTCACTGTTCTCAGCTAATTGGGTATGCCAGAGACTAAAAACACTAAATTCCTGTTCTTGTGGAACTTATCTTTAGTACAGGGAGACTAATAATACACAACAAGTGTAATTAATTAGTAAATTGCATAATATTTTAGAAGGAGGTATATGGTAAAGGAAAAATGGATCAGAGTATTAGAAATGAGGTGTGCCAGGGGAATGTGATTTGAAATTTTAATAAATTATCATCTTAGGCTTCATTTAATAGGTTCCATTTGGTGAGAGACTTGAAGCAAGTGAAAGCCCTGCCTACTTAAATACCTAGACAAAGAATTTTCCAGGCAAAAAATATGGCTAGTGCAAGAGCTGAAATGGGGACATATTCTGGAGTATTTGAAAATAGCAAAGAATGAAGCTATGTGGTCAAGCAGGGGAGAGATGTAGAAGATGTGGTCAAAGAGATAAGGAAGTCCAGACAGATAATGTAGGCCTTGTGGACCACTGTTCTTACTTTGACTTTTAAAGTGACTGAGTGAGTCATTGAGTGCTTTCAGTAAAATAGTTGAAAAGTAAGGCAATCTTACTTTTGCTTTAAGTGAATAAAGATGATTATTCTGAATAAATTAGATTTTTGTAGTAGGTCATGGAGTAGAAACAGGAAGACCAGATAGAATGTTACTGAAGTTTTCAAGCAATAGAAAATGTGGCTTGAATTAGAATATAGCAAAGAAGGCAGTGAAAAATATTTGGATTTTGAATATATTGTGAAGATAAGGCCAAAATATTTTGCTGATGGATCAGGTAGGGGTTTACAAGAAAAGTAAGGAGTTAAAGATGATTCTGATTAAATAGAAGAATAGAGTTGCCATCCAGATAATTGAGGAAGTGCAGATGAATATGTTTGAGTGGAGTTGGTGAGAACATGTTTAGTTGGAGATCCAAGTGGAAAGATTAAATGGACAGTTGGATATAGTGGAGAGGGATGCACATCAAGAATGATGATTATAGGAAACGTCAGTCCATGGATGGTACTTAAAGCTATGAGAATAGATGAATGGGTAGAGAAAGAGATGAGAAAAAGCCTAAGGTCTAAGCCACTGGGCACTTCAATGTTAAAATGTCTGAGAAAACAATTTTCTTCATAACCAATGCTGAATCCAAATATAGTGAATGAGTTTTATAAGATGATCATTTTTTCATTTGAATCATAGCCAGAATTATTTGAAGGAAGAATCAAAATCACCTTAGAACTCCCCATAGGAATCTAAAATGTCTGAATAACCACCATGTTTTATCATGCTTATAAATGAGTATTTGTATGATAACAGAGGCAAATTTCCCCTCAAACTAATAATATTTAAATTTATGAGAGACAATGGATGTTCTTCATGTAATATGACTTTATCCTTAAATAGAACCTAACATTATTTTCTGTGAGATAATCTTAGAATTAGCAAGCTTTTGCATTTAGAATATGGCAATGGAATTAGGAGACCAGAGTTATACATTTCTTAATGTTTTGAGTGATTAACATATTAGAAGTTAGAAAAAAACAGCAAGGTTGTGATTAATTTTAGATTCAGATTTGTTCCAAATAACATCAAAGGTCAAACTTTGTTCTAGATAATTGACTGAACTGAAGGAATTTAAGGAAGTGGGGGTGGTTTCAGGGTTAACAAAGGAATCTAGGATTTGGGGTTTAGTTCAGTTCATGAACCCACAGAGCTCTACTGAGTAATTCTGACTCTTGGAGTTGAGCTATTGAGGCAGTTCAACTTTCACTTCAGGTTCATTATGGTTCAGATCGATGCCTTGAAACCAACTGAGCATCTGTGGCATGGAAAACATGCCAACCACATATATTCTACCTCTCTGTGGGCTACATTAATGGGCTATTTGGTAAATCACTTTTCTTTGGAACTCTAGGTTCTGGAGTTTGTACTACAACACTTCTTTGTACTTTGTATTTTTTATTTGTTTTTGTCAGCTGAGACATAGAGCAAATGTTTAGCAAAGGATTCCAAACTCTTAGCAATACTTAAGCAATGCTAAAAGTATGTGGAATGTAATCTCAATTTCTCAATTGTGCACTGTTATTTCTAAATATAAAATCCTTCTAAGATTTTTTTTTCTGGATGGTTCTATTCTTATTCCTTAAGGAATATAATGAAAATTGTAGTAAAATGTAATAGTAGTTTAGAATCACACATGGCTAAAATCAGGACCTAGCTTTTTCATTTAGTGGAGTGTAGTAAAATGCTACTTGTCTAGGAATGTAAACTCTCTAGGTATTATTTTCCTTGCCTGTAAAGTGGGATTTATAGTAATACCTCCTGGATCAATTTAAAAACATAAAGTAATTGCTTCAGGTTAGTAGAGTACCATATACCTAGTCAATACTCAACAAATTGTAATTGTTTTTATTTGTTACTAATAATTATTCTTAGTCTCTAGGTCTTATTTTAACTTAAAACAATTTAATATTTTATAAGTCTTAATTTCTGATATTGTTCATTATACTTTTTAAAATCAAATTATTGAGTTATAATTTTCATACCGTAAAAATGTACCTGTTTTAAGTGTAAATTTCAGTGTCTTAGTTCAGGCTGTTATAATAAAATGCCACAGGCTGGGTGGATTTATAAACAAAATAAATTTACTTCTCACATATCTGGAGGCTAAATGAGATCAGGGGCCAGTTTGGTCTGGTGAAGGCTGACTTTTGTTGCCAACTGCTGACTTCTTGTCATGGTGGGGAAAAGAATGAGAGAACTTTTCAGGTCTGGGACATTAATCTCATATTCATGACTTAATTTCCTTCTGAATATCCACCTTCTAATACTGATACTTTGGGAATCTGGATTTCAATGTACAAATTTGTGGAGGTGGTGGATACAAATATTCAGTTCATAATAAAAAAATTCCATTCCTGGGTAACAATACATTGATCAAGATATAAAGCATTTCCAGCACTTCAAACACCTTCTCTAAGACTTTTTCAAATAATTTTTCCATGTCAACCCTTTTCATTCACATTATAGTGAGCATATATGTTGACTTTTAGATTACCTGGTTGGTGACTATATATCTGATCCTGTATCGTCTCTCCCAGTTTCTGATTACAGACTCTCCCACATTAGTTCAAGTTCCAATTTTACAATGAATCCCTATTCCATACCTAATGGAGGGTCAACTTCTATAATTTAATCCTGACTGGTACTTAGTTTTAAAAAACTAATGTTTTATTTACAAAACTACTCTATGTTTAAACAAAATTTTTTTTGTTTGATTCTTGCTGGAAATAATGAAAAATTCTCTAATATATAAAATAAATAAATTTTGATACATTTGTTATAGTTAAAGCATGTAGTTTATCTTCTCTATTTTTGATCCAAACTTTTTGTTTAATTATTGGAGTCATTATCATAAACATTCTTTAGAAAATTTCTTATAATTAAACAAAATACATTTTTAAAAATGTTTATCTTTGTGCACTTTATGGAATGATGTGCTCTTATCTTCAAAATAAACACATATTTAAAGCAATGCAGCATTATATGTCTCTAGGGTCATGGCTTGAGTATATTATGAAATTTTTACTTAATATTGACCTTACCAAAAGCAAGCACTAGATAGATTTTTTAAAAAATTCTTCAAGGATTTTTAATGTATGAATTTCCATCTATTTTGTTGATGTTGATAAACTTGGGAAATGAGGTAATCATAATGAAGTTTTTCTTTAAAATGACTATCTTAAAGGATCAAACATTTAGACCACTGACAATGATACTCTTAACAATGCCTACTTGTATAGGCCCCAATCAAGGGATTACATCACCATTCCTTGGCTTGGTGAGTATCTTTTTCAGGTTGCTATAAGAAAATACCTCCGACTAGGTGTAGATGTGCCAGCGTAACACTCAATGTAGAAACTCTGGTTTATGAAAACATTTCCACATTAAGAGATTGCAGCCTATCAGAGAACGACAATCAGAAAAGGAACAAATCTATCATTTTAAAATTGTCATTAAAATAATTAGCCTATTTTTTATGTATATTAACCAACTGTTTTGAGTACAGAGGTTTAAAGCAGCTTTTCTTTCATCATGAAGTATAACAAGACATTAGTCAAGCTTTACTTCCTTACCTACGAGCATTTTTATTTTTAATTTCTAAGACCATTCTCAATGTCCTAGGACTCACACATGGCATATTTTATAGCCAAAAGATATGTGGGTATCACAAATCATTGTTCATAGCTGTTCTGACAAAGCAAGAAGTAGGCTGCCCCCAAATATAGGCTGTCAAAACCACTCAGCTGAGGTCATGCCTAGGTCTGTTAGAATGTCAGGACACTGGTGATTGTTTTCCTGTAACATTCAGAGGTGAAGCTGAGAGTGTTATTACCACCTGCACTAGCTATAACCAAATTCTTAATCTGACTTAGTTTTCTTCTCATATCCTGGCATTTTATTAACTTACTCCATAAACCTTTAAATAACATCTCAACTGTTAGATCAGAGCATTCAAATTTCAATAAGACATAATCTTTGCTCTAAAGTTTATGGTTTCAGTATACATGTTTAAGTAGAAATATTCAGAGATAGGCATTTAAACGGAACAGAAAAATAAAACAGACTGAAAGCAATTATGTATAGTTTACAGTGTTATTAGAAAACAAATAGTAATTTCCTCTTTCTGGGAGCCTGAAAAGCTTGAAACAAAAGGTATCACTCAATCTGCAGGGGTTTTATGTGTGTTCTATGTTGGTGAGTATGGATCATGGTGATGAGAAGTTTGAGTGGAGACACTATCCCAAGCAGAAAGATATGGAAATGCTTTGATCACACAGACATTGCACTTTTTTTCTTTTTTACTTTTCTTTAAATTTTTTATTTGCTTTCATTTTGAAATTCCAGTTTTCATATACAAAAGGATATGAGGTAACTTTAAAGTAGATATGTATTCATTATTTTACAAATAGTTATTGGGCTTCTAATGTATTTTAGGCATTGTTGGGGACACTCTTTCATCTGTTCACATCAATCAACAGAACAAAGCTCTTATCCTGTAACTTATTTTCTACCTGGAGATAAACAACAAGCAACAAACCCAATAAATAAATAAATTATGCACTATTTTGAAAGTGATGGTGCTATGGAAAGTAGAAAAATCAGGGTAGTGTAATAGATCATTGGGTAGCTAGGAATGGAGAGGATCGAAATATGGCGATCTTAAATTGGATGACTCATGTATAAACATGATCTGGTCAAAGATAGGAAGAAAGTAAGAGTATGAAAGTATAGAGGGATGGAATGTCCCAGGCAGAAGGGAGAGTGAGGCAGCAGATGTGCTGGGGGCAGCATGAGCTATGAGGAGGATACCATGAGAACAAAGCAGAGGTCATGTGAGAGGCTAGCTGTGGGGTACACACAGATTACATAGGGCCTTGTAGAGATCTATAGGCCATTAGGAAAACTTTAGCTTGTAAGTAAGGTTAAGTATGACTGCTGGGATTTTAAGCAAGCAGTCATACTGCAGACAGGTTTTGAAAGGATTGTTCAACTGCTGTGTTGTGTGAATAGGCTGCATAGAGGCAAAGTTGAAAGCAGGGAGGACTGTGAAGATTTTGCTAAAGAGACCCATGGAGAGAGGAATGTCTCTTGAACTTGAGTCCCAGCTGTGGAGATGTGGGAGAGTGGTCAATTTCTGGATTTAATTTGAAGATAGACCTGGCATGAATTTCTGATGGGTTAGGTGAAGTTGTGAGAGAAGGAGAGAAGTGAAATATCACTCCAAGGTTTTTGTTTTTTTTTTTTGAGAAAGTGAAAGTTGCTATCAACTGAAGTAGGCATAGCTGTGATGAATTCTATCATTGGAACCTTGGTTATGAATATCTTAGGTATAACATGGCTATTAATTGTCTAGTTAAAATGTTGAGTATGCAGTTGCTGTGTTGCAGATGTTCAGACAATAAATCTATCTGATGTGGAGTTATAGTCAGGTGCTGCATAATGATGTTTCAGTCCGTGAGTCGCTGTGTATACAATTGTGATCTCATAATTTTAAAATGGACCTGAAAAATTCCAATTGCATAACTTTTTTACTAAACTTTTTCTATGTTTAGGTATGTTTATACACAAATATCATTGTGCTACAGTTGCCTATGGTATTCAGTGTAGTAACATGCTATATGTGTTTGTAGTCTATGAGCAATAGGCTGTACTGTATTGCTTAAGTGTGTATAGTAGGCTATATCATCTAGGTTTGTGTAAGTACATTCCCTGATGCTCACATAATGACAAACCCACCTAATGATGGATTTCACAAAGCATATCCTTTTCCTTAAACAACACGTGACTGTACACTGAGAAGTCAGCACAGAAATGTTATTTAAAGCCCAAGCCTGGGTGAAATCTCTGAGAGTGCTTATAAGGAAGAAGAGAAGAGATTCAAGCATTGAACACTGAGATGCTCCAATATTACATGCATGTATACCTGTGAATAAATTGTTCACACACTGAACATATACAAACCATATATATCATAAGATATATAGTTACAAAATAGAAATACACACATATATCATGATTATTGTTTATGAAGACAGATGGTGAGAATAGCATAAGATATTATGAAAAAGAAAATAAGTGCTTTGAAGCTGGGTACCTTGACACACACCTGTAATCCCAGTGGTTTGGAAAGCTGAGGCAGGAAGATTTTGAATTCAAAACTAGCCTCAAAAACTTAGTGAGGCCATAAGTAACTCAGTGAGAGCCTGTCTCTAAGTGAAATGTAAATAAAGAAGGACTGGGGTTGTTGCTAAGTGGTTAAGCACCCCTGAATTCAATCCCTAGTACCAAAAAAAAAAAAAAGATTAAAAAAAAGAAAATCAATGCTTTGAAATTCATGTTCTGATATGCAATATAGTGATTTAAGTTGGACCATAAAATGAGTTTGGAAGTTCTGAACTTTCCAGTGTCTGCACTTGTTGGAGTAACAAGTAAATAAGTAGAATCAGCTGAGCACAGGCTGAAGCAGAGGCAGAGGTCTTACATTCAGGGCTCATATAAAACTGATTGATGCATAAACTTATCCTACACTGGCTATATAGAGACAGCATCTATTCTAAATGAACTTGGTCTCTGCTGGTGGTTGTGTGGCCCATCTTGTAGTATTGATAAATTGAATATCGCTATGCTTATGTGAGATTCTGAAGTCCATAACTTTGCCTTTTAGACTCAAGAGACCTAAAGTATTTGAACAGTAACTTGAACAAATCTGTTCACTCAAACTTTTGTTTGTTTACTTATTTTTTATTTAAAAATTTTGGTGCAGCAGGGAATAGCACGGATTAAGGGTGGAGTTCTTCAAACATCTTTAGAAGACATGGTTAGTTGTAGTGTTGTAGGCTTGACTTGAGGCTGTGCAGTGGAAATGAAGACTGGAGAAGGACTTAAGAAACAGGAAAAACCAGACCAGAAATTCATTAATGGGGTTGAGATTCCTAGATATGTGGCAATGCAGATGGAAGTGTTATTAAGAATAACAGAAAATATTGTCAGAAGAGTTTGAGAGTAATGTAAGTTTTGTATATGTTGTACCTGAAAGACCTGAATAATAAACAATCATTTCTGTGTTCATGTCTGTACCTTGGGTGAGAGTAAAATGATTAGAAATAAAGATTTGGGAATGGTAAGAATGTGCATAGGCAATAGTGATAGCAGGGGGTTCAGAAAATTTTTCCAGTGATATATTTCAAACATTCTATCAAATTAAAATTTCCTAAAGTACTGCTTTGATCTCTGATTCCTTTCCTGATCTTTGGTGACTATCCATTGCTTGAATGACAAAATTGCCTTTGTGTATCATGAAAATGCCTTCACAATTTGAGCACTTTACTTTCAACTTTATCTCCCACTACATGCTTCACTTAGTCTATTCTGAAGAAATTTGTGACTTTCGATATTCCCTGTGATTTTCTGTATACTGTTCTATTTGCTTTGAAATTTTTATGTCTGTATAAAATCTTTATTTTTGATTAGATGTTTGTGTCTCCACAAAATTCACGTTGAAGTCCTAACTCCCAACATGATGGTATTTGGAGATAGGGTCTCTGGGAGATATTCAGGTTTAAATGAGATCATGAGGATGAGGACCCCATTATGGAATTAGTGTCCTTTAAAGAAAAGGAAGAGGGACCAATCTCCCTTCATCCCTGCCTTTCCATGCAGGGAGGCAGCCATCCAAAAGTCGGGAAGACCACTTAATGGAGAGCCAACTGGCTGGTACCTTAGACCTCTCAGGCTCCAGAATCATAAGAAATAATTTCCATGAAATGAAGTTGGAAGGTATGAACTTTCCATTTCCATTCAGTCTATGATATTTTATTGTAACATCCTTTGTTAAGATAATTATATATTTCCTTTGTTTAAATTTGTTCCGCATTTGATATTAACATGTTTTATTTATGTCAAATTGTACTGAAAATAATTCATTTCTAAAAAAGATCTAAAAACATAATTAAAATAATTTAAATATAAAATAGGCTATTTTGTCTTTTCAAAAGGAGATTTAAAAAGTTTCTTTAATAGAATATAGTGAAAACACAAATCATGGTAGATTATAGCATTAATACACACTTTCATATAAATCTGAGAAGTAGATTGTTAGGTATAATTAACTCTCTTCTATTTACAGTTATCCTTTATAAATTGGTGTCTCTTTAGGCAGAAAACATATGTCATGTGATTAATATGTCTGGAAAAATGTAAGTGATGGCTTATTAATTGTAACTTGGTGGTTACAAAGCAAAGCTTACCCAAGCAAAGAAAAATCAATACATTTGATATTGGGCAAGCCAGAAATAGTCATCTGTTTTCAGTTAATTTATAATTTGATCAGTCAAGCAAGTTATGGAGGAAATGAGGCATTTCCTATATCAGGCAGTAATAAAAAGTCTGATTGAGATGCTTTTTAGAAAGGGAATCCTTTTAAATTTACATTTAAATTAGTGTGTTAGTTTTAGAACCAGTGACTCTTAGGTAGCCTATTCTCAGATAGCTTGCCTCATAAACAGAGAGACTAAGTGACCAGCTCAAGCTCAAACCACTATTTCTGCAACCTAAAGAGATTAAGGATTTGTCCAGTTCAGCAGCTGCATAGTGGTGAATATAGGATTTTCAATTATTTCTTTCCACTATTCAAAATGTTTGTGTTTTAAAATGTCATACTCTTCTGAATTCTATTAGGCGTTAATTGCATATAAATATTTATGAATGTAATGCATACATATGACCATGTTAGCACTATAGACCTGAGATGCAAACATTGCTAAACACAAGTTAATTATCAAAATGCTGTATTTTGTGCACATTAATGAGGTACAACAAAAGCAGTTAAACTCTTTGGAAAATATTGATCAGAAGTTATATTATTTACTAGTTCATAAACTATTTTAAAATTGATTCTCTTCCATATACTCGTCTAAAAGTTTGGAGTTCGGCTTGTATTCTAAACTAATTACTGATGATAAATGAAACTATAATCCTTTATGGAGTTGCCAATCTCACTTTTGGACAATCTGCTTTTATAATGGAAATATTAATAGCATAAATACCGCTCCCTCAAGCTTTATTTATTTTTATTTTTAAAATGTTGTTGCTGCAGATTGTAGAATGGGTTAAGGGTGAAGATCTAAAGAAAATTATTATGTGAATGCCCTTGTATAACCATTACTCCAAATAGACTTAGAAAATGATCAGCATCACAGAAACTTCCCTATGCCCTTCCCTGTCCTCACTCACCCTCCCCAAAATAATTGCTGTTTTGTTGTCTGTCACCCTGGAGTATTTAAGCTAGGTTTTGCATTCACTGAAGAAGCTATTATAAATAAAACTATGGTGAGCCTATGTACATTTATTTTGAGTACATTAGTAAAAGCAAAATTGCTGTATCATACCTTAGAATAATCAAAAACTAACACTGATTTCCCAAGACAGTTCACCAATTTTGACTCACAATGACAATGCACAAGTTGTTTGACTACTATAAATCCTCAGTTATGTTTGTCATTGTTACTCGTGCTTGTGTACATGTATGTGTGTATGTGTTTCATATTCGTGTTCTCTATTAGTATATGTTAATGTTTTATTGTGGATTTAATTTGCGTTTCTTTAAGAGTTAATGACATTGAGTATGTTTGGATATATTCCTTTGTGAAGTAGTTCTGTATCATGTCTTATTATTGAACTCATTGTAGTTTTGATTTGCATTTCTTGTAGAAAAATGAAGTTGGAGGGTTTTCTTGCCTAATATTATCATAAATATACAGTAATAAGCCAGTGGGCTATTACACAAGGTTTGAGAAAAAATATATTCTGCATCAGAATAGCACATTCAGAAACAAATCCACATATACATGGCCTCCTGACTTATAATCTATGTAGCACTACAAGGGCAATAGGGGAAGGATGGATTTTTTGTCAATAAATGTTTCTGGAAAATTTTGATATTCACAGGGGGAAAAAGTAATAACCTTAACACTCATTTTGCATCATATACCCAAAAAACAATTTCAGGTGCCAATCAAAACTACAATGAGAGTTCATCTCACCACAGTTAGAATGGCTATTATCTAAACCACAAATATAACCAATGCTGGCAAAGTTGTGGAGAAAAAGAAACCTTTTACATACTGTTGTGGAAATATAAATTAGTACACCTAATATGGAAAACAAACACCAAAAATAGGACTACCATACGATCCAGCTATCTCACTCCTGGGAATCTGAAGAAAATGAGGCCAGCTTACAAAAGAGAGCCCTGCATACCCATGCTTATTGCTGCACTATTCACAATAACCAAAGATACAAAATTAGTCAAGATGCCGGTTGTCAGATGAATGGATAAAGGAAATATTATACATACACACAATGGAGTATTATTTAGCCACAAAGAAGAATGAAATACTGTAATTTTCAGGAAATTAATGGACTTGGAAGACATCATGTTGAGGGAAATAAACCAGATATAGAAAGTAAATATAAGATATTTTCTCACATGTGGAAACTAAAGGAAAGAAAGAAAAAGGAAAAGAAAAAAAAAAAGACAATAGCCTTCTTTGATAGTAGAAGAGAG
Source organism: Glaucomys volans (assembly GCA_020662805.1). Taxonomy (NCBI): domain Eukaryota; kingdom Metazoa; phylum Chordata; class Mammalia; order Rodentia; family Sciuridae; genus Glaucomys; species Glaucomys volans. The sequence continues at coordinate 64,619 of JAJEJO010004862.1, read as the reverse complement.
ACTATTAGAGACTAGAGACAGGAAAGAGTTCTAGAGGAAAGGGGAGGGAGTAGTGGGAGAGGACAGAAAAGGACAGAAAAGGGAAGGAAGGTGGATGTAGCCAAAGCATTGACATATGAATGAATGGAAATGCCACAGCAAAATCTGTTAACTTGTAAAATTAGTATATGTTGATAATTACAGCAATAAAAAGAAAGAAAAAAGAGTGGTAGTCTTTCTTGACTCTTTGACTTTCCCTGAAAAATATAAAATCTGCTTAACATAAAATACATACCAGGATTGTGATTTGAAATACATAGAATATAAAAACATTAGAAAAAAAGTTGTTATAAAATATTGAATCCTTCTAATCATTAACTTGATTTGGTTCTTATGTATTTTTCTTTTCTTTTTTTCTTTTTTTTGTTGGAACTGGGGTTTTGTGAATGTGAGGCAAATGCTTTGCTGCTGAGCTACATCCCACATATTTGTATTTTTGAAAAATTTCACTCAGAAATTTTTGTACTTGTCTGTATAGGGATCTATCATATTTTGTTGGATTGACTTTGCTGTATTTGGTTTTTTAATGCTATAGTAGATGGCATGTTTTGTTTTCCTACTATATGTTGCTAGTATATAGAAGTAATCAATATTTTATGTACCTTGTGATAAGCAAACATGCTAAATGCAATTCTGAACATTGGCTTGTAGATCCATTTATATTTACTACCTACGCAATCATGTTGTCTGTCAATATGACAGTTTTACTGGTTCCATTATTAATCCTTGTGCTTCTTCATCTTTTTTTGTTTTATTTGATGGGTTCTTTAAGACAATGCTAAATCAAAGGAACAGAGAGTATGCATTCTTATCGTAAGCCTTGATCTTAGCAGGAAAGATTTCAATTTTGTCCCATGAGGAATTATATTAACTGGACAATTTTTAATAGATACTGTATCATAAGATTAAGGAAAAGTTCCTGTATTTCTGGGATTCTAGGAATTTTATCACAAATGAGTATAGAATTTTATTAAATTTTTTCTGCATCTATTAAAGTAATGATTTTATTTTTTTATTCTGATAAAGTGATGAATTATATTGACTTCCTTCTTATATGAAACCAAACTTGCAATTTTTGAAGTAATTGAATTTTTCATGATGGCTTATCCTTTGTATATATTATGGAAAGTATGAAAAGCAATTTATCTTTTTTGTACCTGTGATCATAAATAGTGACCTATAATTTTCTTTATTGTAATTGTCAGGTTGGGGTAAAGGTTAGGTTCTCAAAATTAATTGGTAGAGTGGGTCTATTTTTTCCATTTTATGGAAGAGGTTTTGTAGATGAGTATTGTTTTATCCCTTTGTGAATATTGATGTTATTTTTTTCTTTTGTTGAAGTCATTTGTGCCTGGCTTATTCTTTAATCATAATTTCAATTATTATAATACATTTATTTTTTTAATTAATAAAATGTAAATTTGTTCACAATTTTGGTAAAATCTTTTCAATAAATAAGACTCATCTAAATTGTCATGATTTCTTCTCCTTATATTTTTAAAATAGACTTTAATTTTGTAGAGGGTTTTTAAGTTCACAGCAAAATTGAACAGGAAATAGTTTCCTTATAGCCTCTTCCCACACAAATACACAATTTTCCCCATTATCAGCATCCCACATCACAGCTGTACATTAAAATTGATAAACCTATAGTAGTACATCATTATCATTCAATGTCCAAAGTTTACATTAGGTCCTCTCTATGTTGTACATTAATTATATGGATTTTACAGATGTATAATAATCTGTAACCATCATGGAATGTTATACAAAATAGTTTCACTGACCCAAAAATCCTATGCATTCTGCTAGTTCATCCTTTTCTGTCCCCAGTCCCTGGAAAATCCTTTCTCCTTAGTTTTGCCCTTTCCAGAATTTCACATGGTTGGAGTAATACAGCATGTAACCATTTAGATTTGGCTTTTTTGATTCAATCATATGCATTCAAAGTTCCTCCAGGTCTTCACGGTGAAATAGTTTATTGCTTTTTATTATTTCTATTGCCTGGATGCAACATAATTTATCCCCCATTCACTTGTTCAGGAACATCTTATTTGCTTTCAAGTTTGGGCAACTGTGAATAAAACTGCTATAAATATCTGTGTGTAGGTTTTTGTGTGGACCTCCTTATATTTTTAATATCTGTAAGATCTATAATGATATTCTTTTTTCTGTTTTTGATGTTAATAATTTTTGTTTTATTTCTCTTTTTTTTTTCACTTTACTAGGAATTTGCAAATTTTATTAGTCTTTCCAAGGGATCAACTATTGATTTTGTCTCTATTGTACTTCTGCTTTCTATTTCATCCTTTTATTATTTTTAATATCTCCTTTATTAGATATTGTTTTAGTTCAGCTAGCAATATTTTTCTAGCTTCCTTAAAAAGGAGCTTAATTTTCAATTGTAGCTTTTCTTATTTATTTTGGCAAAATGCGTATAGTATTAAACTTACTATCTTAATTTTAAACATATATTTCAGTAGTGTAATGTTCACATTATTATGCAACAGGTAACTAGTTAGTACTTTTTCATCTTATAACTGAAACTCTGGGCCCTCTAAATGCTAATTTTCCCTTCCTCATTTTCTCAGCCTTTGGTACTTTTCTACTTTCTGTTTTTATGATTTTTGACTACTTTATGTACTTCACAGGAATGGGATCATACAGTATTTATCTTTTTGTGACTGATTAATTTCCACTCAGCATAATAGCATGTGACAGGATTTCCTTTTGTAAAGTTGATGATATCCTATTGTATGTATGTACCACATTTTCTTTATTCCTTCATCAACTAATAGATGTGTGACATGTTTCTACATCTTGGATATTGTTAATAGTGCTGCTTTGAACATAGGGACAAAAATATCTCTTCAAGATTCTGTTTTGTATTCTTTTGGAAAAATACCCAGAAGTGGGATCACTGGATCATATGGTAATTCTATTTTAAAATTTTTAAGAACATATATATTGTTTTTTGTAATGGGTATAGCCTTTTACAATATCACCAACAATGTACAAGGGTTCCAATTTCTTTGTAAATTTGCCAGTTATTATTAACTTTTGGTTTTGATTCAGATTTTTATTTTTGTTTGTCCTCTATTCTCTTCATTTGTCTAAAAACTCTCTTAATATTAGTTTTATATTTTCTTGATTGTTGTTGCTTTATAGTATGTTTGCAAGACAGGAAATACAAGTCTTCCAATTTTGGTTTTGTTTTCAAATTCTTTGACAGTTTGAAGGCTTTAAGATTTCATTTTCCCCTGGGGATTTTTGAAGTATACCTGCTATTCCATTCCTTGGAGGAATTTGAGAATTAGTGTTCTTTTTTAAATGATTGGTAGAATTTTCTACTGAAGCTACTGGATCCTGGGGTTTTCTTCATTGGATGTGTTTTCAGACTTATTTTTTACTATTTAGTTGTTCAGTCTTCCATAGGTTGTATGTTTCTAGGAATGTATCCATTTCTTTCTAGATCATTCAATATGTTGGATTAGTATTTAATTGTTCATATAAGACCTTCGAATATCTTATATTTTGTGACAAAATATCTCTTCTTTCATTTCTAATTTTTCTAAGTCTTCTTTATCTCTCAGTTAAGACTTTATTAATTTTATCTATTATAAAACCCCAAGTCTTGGGTTTCACTGATTTTTTTCCTACTGTTTCTCTTCTCTATTTTATTTATATCTTTTCTAACCTTTATTATACCTTTTCTTCAGCTAATGTTTGGTTAAGCATATTCTTCTTTTTCCAGGTCCTTCAGTTTTAAAGTTAGGTTTTGGACATGAGATTTTTCTTGTTTTTAAATGTTTTTACTGCTATATATGTCCTTCTTAGTACTTCTTTCACTGCCATCTCAAAGTTTTGGTATGTGTTTTTGTTTTCATTTGTCTCCAGATAGCTTCTAAATTCTCTTGTGATTTTTTTTCTTTGGCTTGTTTGTATAAGAGTACAATGTTTAATTTTTACATTTTTGTGGATTTTCCTGTTTTTTTTTCTGTTGATTTCTAGTGTCATTCCATTGTGGTCAGAGACCATACTTTGTATGATTTAAATCTTCTTAAATTTGTTAAAACTTGATTTGTGGTTAATCTGTGGTGTATCTTGGAGAATGATCCATGTGCACTTGAGAGGAATGTGTTCTGCTGTTTTTGGGTAGAGTAGTTTGCTTATGTTTGTTAGGTCCAATTGGCATATAATGTTTTATGCTCTATTTCTCTATTGATCACCTGTTTACCTGTCTAGATGTTTTATCAATAACTGAAAGTAGGCATTGAAGTGGCCTACTCTTATTGCGTTGCTATCTCTCCTTTCAGTTTTGTAAATGTTTCTTCTTTGGGAGTTGTAATTTTGGATATGTGCTTTTTTTATAATTGTTATATTTCCCTTACTAATTAATCCCTTATAATTATATTATGCCTTTCTTTTTCTCTTGTGACAGTTTTTCATGAAGTCGTATTTTGTTTATACTTGACATATAATAATTATATAGTTTGGGGGGTTCAAACACATGTATGCATTGTGTTATGATAAAACCAGGGAAATTCACATATCCATCTCCTCTATCATTTATCATTTCTTTGTGTTGAGAGCATTCAAAATTTTCTAGCTACTTTGAAATATACAGTATATTGTTTTTAACTGCAGAGCACTAGAACTTAATCTTTCTTTTCTTTTTTTTTTTTTTGGCAGGGGGAGGTTTACAGGGATTGAACTCAAGGGCACTCAACTACTGAGCCACATCCCCAGCCCTTTTTTGTATTTTATTTAGAGACAGGGTCTCACTGAGTTGTTTAGTGCCTTGTTGTTGCTGAGGCTGGCTTTGAACTTGAGATCCTCCTGCCTCAGCCACCTGAGCCTCTGGGATTACAGGAGTACACCACCTTGCCCAGCCAGAGCTTAATCTTTCTAACTATAACTTTGTACTTATTGAGCAACTTCTTCCCATCCTCCCTAACCTTGGTGACCATTGTTTTACTCTCTACTTCTATGAGATTAACTTTTTAGATTTCACATATGAATGAGACCATGAAGTATTTGTCTCTCAGGGTCTGGCTTATTTCACATCATAATGTCCTTCAGGTTCATATGTATTGTTGCAAATGACCAAATTTCATTCTTTTAATGACTGGATAATGTTTTATTGTGTATATATGCCATACTTTTTACATGGTTTTCAGTTGATGGACACCAAGTTTCATTCCATGTCTTCACTATTGTGAATAGAGTGCAGGTATGTCTTCAACATACTAGTATCATTTCATATAGCCAGTAGTGGAATTGTGGGATCACGTGATAGTGCTATTTTTATTTCTTGAGAAAACGCCATAGTGTTTTCCATCATGACTTATACGCCCAACAATACTGTACAAGGGTTTCCTTTTCTCCATATTGTCACCATCACATTCTATCTTTTGTCTTTTTTGATAATACCCATTCTAATTGAGTTAAAATGATATCTCATTATAGTTTGATTTGCATTTCCCTGATGTTTAGTGTTGTTGAGTATATACTTGTTATCCATTTTGTATGTCTTCCTGTGAGGAATATTTATTCAGGTCTTTTGCCTTTTGGTGGGGAGCAGTACCAGGGATTGAACCCAGGAGCTCTTGACCACTGAGCCACATCCCCATCCATTTTTATTTTTTATTTTGAGACAGGGTCTCACTAAGATGCTTAGGGCCTCACAAAATTGCTGAGGTTGGCCTCAAAGTATAATCCTCCTGCCTTGGCCACCTGAGCCACTGGGATTATAGGTGTGTGTCACAGCTTCTGACTTTGCCCATTTTTTAATGTTTTTTTTTTTCTTTTTTTTTAAGTTTTGAATTTGTTCTATGTGTTGGATATTAACCCCTCATCAGATGTCTATTTTGCAAATATTTTTTCATATTCTGTAGGTTGTCCATTCATGCTTTGATTGTTTTCTTTGCTGTACAGTAGCATCTTAATTTGATGTAATCCTATTGTTTTTGTGTTTTGTTCTTTTGCTTTTTAGGTATTATCCAAAAAAACCCTTGCCCCTACCAATGTCATGAAGTGTTCTCCAGTTTTCTTCAGTAGTTTTATAATTTTAGGGTCTTACATTTAAGTCACTAATCCGTTATGAGTTGTTTATATATATATGACAGATAGGGATCTAATTTCTTATTTTTGCATGTAAATATTCCATCAGGAATTTCTACTCAGGCAGTCCTCCTGGTGTGTGTCTGAGACACATGCAGCCTTTCTGGTGGATGTGAATCATGGCACTGTTCCTCAACCTAGGATCTACTTTTGGTACTGCAGATTCCGGCACCTGGATTACCTATGCTCTTAGTGGCCCTGGTCTGGTACACATACTCATTCCTCTTAGTACAAATGGTTCCTAACTTACATTATTTGATTTATGTTTTTTTTTTTCAAGTGTATGATGCTGTGACAGCAACATATATTCAGCAGAAAACATAGTTCTAATGTTTAATTTCGATCTTTTCCTGGACTTGTATATATGTTAAGACATATCTTGGGATGCTGGGCAGCAGCAGCAAGCCACTGCTCTGTCAGTCACATGGGTATAAAAATAAACAATCAATATTCCCTGGTGTATGTGTTGCTAAGCTGTGATGTTTGGTAGTTTAGGTTCATTAAATGCATTTTTGATGTGCCATTTTTAATCTTAAATTCAAGATTCAGGAAATACAGAAAACAGTTCTTCAGAGGTCCCCCTCCCTAAATCAGAACATTGGATGTATATTCTAATAATTTTCCTCCCCAGGGAGAAATCTGTAATTTCCTCTCAATTGTGCCCTGGGTACTGTTGAGAGAGTTCTGGGAATTTTCTCTCTGTGTTTTGATAAACTTTTCTTTCACTTAGGGTGCAAGAACCTCTTACTAGGTTTGTGAATTTCCCACAGAGGCAACTGGTCCATTGTTGAAATTTGTATCTCTGTGGGGAAGGAGGATCTGGGACTTCCTATTCTTTAATCTTGTTGATGTCACTCTCCATTTTATTCTTTCTTAACAGATGCATTTAAGCTATACATTTTTCTCAAGGTAGAGCTTATGTTTCATCACACAATCTTTTATTCTGTATTTTCATCATAATTAAGTTCAAGTTATTTTCTGATTACTACTGTGAGCTTTTTCTGTGATCCATAGTTAATTTCTTTGTGGGTTTTTTTTTGTTGTTGTTGTTGTTTTGTTTTGGGTAGTGAGGATTGAACCCGGTATCATGTTTTTATCAAGGACAAGTAGATTGAAGGTCTGCTTCCTGTTCACTTCTGAGAAAGTGCAACCTTGGAAATGTGTGCAGTCTTGTGATTTTATTTTCAAGTCTGGACACCTGAGAGTTACCCCTGAGTCAGAGTGCTTATTTCTCAGTCATAATTTCCTCAGAGGTTGTGCCCCTAGTGCCCATGTAGTGTCCATCCCTTGTTGATGGCTTGTATACAGCCTTGAAAGTGTTTCAAAACTTTCTCCATGTCCTGTTCTGATGCTTACCAAGTTGCGAGTTTACATCCTTTTTTATGAAATGTTCAAAACAGGCAGATAGATTTCTGGTTGCCTGAGGTTAGGGATTGGGGAATATCTTTTAATGGGTATGGAGTTTCTTTTTGGGAGCATTAATATGTTCAAAACAGATTTTGGTGATGGTTACGAAACTAGCTAATGCTGAAACCCACTGAATTGCACATTTTCAATGGTCAAATTTTATGGTATATAAATTTCTTCAGTAAAGATGGTAAAGTTTCCAAGTAGGCAAATTAGACTGTTTTCAAATCACATAAAAATTCACATATTTATATCTAGGTTTCTGAGAGAATAGAATGAAAATATACTAAAATTGTAGAATTATCTTAATGTCCTATTCTTCTATATTCTCCTTTTAATCTGGTAGTATTTTATATTTTATCTTATATTAAGATTGCCACTCCAGCTTTTTTCTTTTTCATGTACATTTTTTCCACTTCACTTTAGATCCACATTGTCTTATACATAAGATTTGTCTCTTTTAAGCAGCATATGTTAAGGTCTTCCTTTTTTAATCTACTTTTAGTCTGTCTTGTGTCTTAGCCCATGTGTGCTGCTATAACAAAGTGTTACAGAATGGGTAATGTACAAAGAACAGAAATTTGTTCCTAACAGTTCTGGAGGCTAGGAGTCCAACATCAAGATACTGACTGGTTCAATGTTTGCTCAGGGCTCAGTCTCCTCTTTCAAGATGGTGCCCTATAGGTGCATCCTCCTGAGAGGAGGAATGCTCCTCTTTACATGATAAGAGGGATGAAACTGGGCAAAGAGAAGAGTGATGTCCTTCCATTGAGCCCTTTTAAAAGGGCACTTACTCCTAGTCATGATGTCAGAACGTAATTTAACTCACCCACCCACAAAAGACCATATCTCTTAATGCCACAGCATTGAGGATTGAGTTTTGACATGAATTTTGAGGGTGATAAAAACATTCAAATCATACTCAATATCTGCTTTTTAATTACAGTGTTTAATATGTAATGTAATTTTTGGTGGGCATGGATTTAGGTCCATTATCTAATTCTTTGTTTTTGTTTTCTTATCCTATTTTTTTCTTATGTCTTCTCTTTCCTGCCTTTTTTTTTGATTGATCAATTACTAATTTATTTATTTTTAATATTTTTTAAAATTTGTGCATTAGCAATATCTGTTTGCATTCCCCCCCTGAATTCTGTAGAAACTGTGGTATGCTTCCCTACCCTTTCACAGTTTAGATTTAATACTGCTGTATTGTATCACTTCCCATAAAATGTAGAAGTCCTGCAATCAATTACATAGGTCATTTTACAGCACCCATTCCTATTGAGCTTTATATAATAGTGAGCATTTGTATTATATAGCTATGCTTTAAACTCCTACAGCCACTGTCATGTTTTAGTCTCAACCATCATGCCTATTTTTGAAAACTTAAGAGGAAATCAGTTTATTATGTTTACCTAATATTTATTAGTTCTGTTACTCTTACTTTATCCTTAAGGTTTCACATTTCATTCTTCTATTATTTCTCTCCTGCTTGAAGAGTTTTGTTTTCCCATTTCTGATAAAGCAGATATTCTGGTAACCAATTCTCTTAGTTGTTCTTTGAGAGAATCTTTATTTCACTTTCATTCCTGAAGGAATGAATTCTATAGCAGGTGTAGAATTCTTAGCTGACAGATCTTTTCCTTCACAGTTTAAAGGTATGCTAGCCTTTGGCTGACAGGGCTAGTGATGAGAAGTCCATGGTTCATATTTGACATGTCATTGTTCTCTTTGTTTTAAAAATATTTTTCTTTGTCTTTGTTTTTCAGTATTTTGATTATAGTAAGCTTGGAGGTGGTTTTCTTTGAGGTTTTTATTTGATGATGATTGATTATCCTAGATAGTAAATTTTTTAAACTTTTTTTTGAGTTTCTATGATGATTTTTTCAAATATTTTTCTGCCCAATATCCTCTCCTTATTTTGAGGGGACTCCAGTGACAAACATATGTGGCTTTTTAATGTTGTCCTTCAGCTATCTAGAGCTCTACTCTTTATTTTCTAATAGTTTTTTTCTTGTTTTCATTAAATTGGAAAATTTCTTTATATAATCAAGTTCACTGACTCTTTCCTTTGTCATCTCCTGTTTTGCTATGAGTTCCATTTGGTGAATTTTAAATTTTTAAGTACTGAATTTTTTTGTTCTAAAATTCTTATTAGGTTCTTTTGCAATTTTTTCCCATTTTAGATAACTTCTATATCCCAGTATTTTATTTTATTTTTTGTGGGGGATTTTTTTTATTGCTTGTGCTGTTCAGTTATATGAGACAGCAGAATGCTGACAATGAATTTTGATACATTGTACACAAATGGAGTACAACTTTTCATTTCTTTTTTTATACATCATGTTGGTCACACCATTCGTGCAATCATACATGAACATAGAGTAATGATGTTTGTCTTTTTCCATTATCTTTCCCTTTCCCCTTCCTCTCCCCTTCTCTGATTTCCCTCTACACAATCCAATGTTCCTCTCTTTTTTCCTTACCTCCTACCCCACACCCCCATTATGTATCAGCATCCACATATCAGACTAAACATTCGGCCTTTGTTTTTTTGGGAAATTGACTTATTTCACTTAACACAATATTCTCCAACTCCAGCCGTTTACCTGCAAATGCCATAATTTTATTCTTCTTTATGGCTGAGTAATATTCTATTGAGTATATATACCACAGTTTCTTTATCTTTTATCTATTGAAAGGCATCTAGGTTGGTTTCACAGTCTCACTATTGTGAATTGAGCTGCTGTCAACATTGATGTGGCCGTGTCACTGTGCTATGCTGATTTTAAGTCCTTTGGGTATAAACCAAGGAGTAGGACAGCTGGGTCAAATGGTGGGTCCATTCCAAGTTTTCTGAGGAATCTCCATACTGCTTTCCAGAGTGGTTGTACCAATTTGCAGTTCCACCAGTAATGTATGAGTGTACCTTTTTCCCCACATCTTCTCTAATGTTTGTCATAGATTGCATCCTTGATAATAGCCATTCTAGTTAGAGTGCGATAAAATATTAGGGTAGTTTTGATTTGCATTTCTCTTATTACTAGAGATGTTGAACATTTTTTCATATGCTTGTTGACTGCTTATATATTTTCTTCTGTGAAGTATCAGGTGAATTCCTTAGTCCATTTATTGATTGGGTTATTTGTATTTTTGGTGTTAAGTTTGTGAGTTCTTTATATATCATGGAAATTAGTGCTCTATCTGAAGTATGTGTGATAAAAATGTTCTCCTGCTCTATGGGCTCTCTTTTCACATTATTGATTATTTCCTTTGCTGAGAAAAAGCTTTTTAGTTTGAATCCATCCCATTTATTGATTTTTACTTTTATTTCTTGCACTTTGGGAGTCTTGTTAAGGAAGCCTGGTTTTAAGCTGACATGATGAAGATTTGAGCCTACTTTTTCTTTATAGTTCCTTGATCCTCATTGAGTTGACTTTTGTGCCAGGTGAGAGATAGGGGTTTAATTTCATTTTGCTGCATATAAATTTACAGTTTTCTCAGCACCATTTGTGGAAAAGGCTATATTTCTCTCACTGTATGTTTTTGGTACCTCTGTCTACTATGAGAGAACTGTATTTATATGGGTTTGTCTCTGTGTCTTCTAATCAGTACCATTGATCTACCTGTCTATTTTGGTGCCAATACCATGCTGTTTTTGTTACTATTGCTCTGTAATATAGTTGAAAGTCTGGTATTGTGATTCTTCCTGCTTCCTTCTTCCTGCTAAGGATTGCTTTGGCTATTCTGGGTCTCTTATTCTTCCAAATGAATTTCATGATTGTTTTCTCTATTTCTATGGGGTACATCATTTGGATTTTAATTGGAATTGCATTAAACTTGTATAACACTTTTGGTAGTATGGCCATTTTGACTATATTAATTCTGCCTATCCAAGAATATGGGAGATCTTTCCATCTACTAATGTCTTCTTCAATTTCTTTCTTTAGTGTTCTGTAATTCTCATTGTAGAGGTCTTTCACCTTTTTTGTTAGATTGATTCCCAAGTATTTTATTTCTTTTGATGCTATTGTTAATGGAATAGTTTTCCTAATTTCTCTTTCAGAGAATTCATCACTTATGAATAGAAATGCAATAGATTTATTGGAGTTGATTTTAAATTGAACATAGTTGCATATTTTCAGGTAGAGCACAGCTATAAATTCTGCCTTATAATATTTGTCTGATAATTCAAATCTCTGAGACATCTTGACTTTGAAATTAGTTAAATTTTTTTCTCTTGAAAAGTAATCAGATGTTTCTTGGTTTTGTTAACTAACTTTACATTGTAAACTGCACATTTTGAATGATATATTGAGTGGACCCTGGTTTCTGCTATACTTGAGAATATTGATAGTTTAAAAATGTTATAACTATTGTTATTTGTTACAGTAAACTCATTATTGTTCTGACTACAAATCCCATCTCACCATTTGTGCATGGTTGCTGAGTTCAGTTGCCAAAACCTTTACTTTTCTCATCCATTTTGCACGGGTGTAGCTCAGTTGTGAGCCTGAGACCTCAGTGGTTCAGGTGCAGCATTATGGAATCCTCTTCTCTGATCTGTCTGCTCAAGGATTCTGCCCTAACATTCCTTCTACTCACATGTGATCCCTTTCCAGAGCACAGAGTAAAGGGTTTTTATTTGCAAGGAGAGGATTTGATGTCAGGAACTTCACTGATGTTCCATGACTGTATCCTACCATTGGTGAAAAGTAAGAAAAGGGGACAGATGCAAAACTCACTCTATGCATTTCCTTATCAAAACTGTGATTCTCTTCCACAATCTACTTATTTCATTTGTTTTTTGCATTTTGTGTAGAGTTTTGCTTCTATGTAACAGATGGATGTGCTTCCACGAGTGGACACTGTCATAAAGAAATATTTTATATATGTACATATGTATTATTAAATGACCATTTATATGCCATTATTGTTTTGGTGCTCACATCATCTTTTCATGGTTTTAAGAAGAAACCATTGATATTGGTCTGAAGTTTTCTTTCCATGATGTGTCTTTGTTTGGTTTTTGGTTTCAGGGTCATGCTAGCTTCATAGAATGAGTTTGAAAGGGTTCCCTCCTATTCTATTTCATGGAATGATTTGAGGAGGATTGGTGTAGTTCTTCTTTGAAGATCTTGTAGAACTCAGCTGAGAATTCGTATGGTCCTGGGCATTTCTTGTTTGGTAGGTTTTTGATGGTGTCTTCTAATTCATTGCTTGAAATTGATCTGTTTAAGCTGTGTATGTCCTCCTGATTCAATCTGAGTAGAGCATATCCCTCTAGAAATTTATTGATGTTTTTGAGATTTTCTATTTTGTTGGAGCACAGATTTTCAAAATAATTTCTAATTATCTTCTGTGTTTCAATAGTGTCTGTTGTGATATTTCCTTTTTCATCATTAATTTTAGTTATTTGATTTTCTCTCTTCTCTTTGTTAGTGTCGCTAAGGGTTTATCTATTTTGTTTATTTTTTCACAGGCAAACTTTTTGTTTTGTCAATTTCTTCAATTGTTTCTTTGATTAAAATTTTATTGATTTCGACTCTGATTTTAATTATTTCCTGTCTTCTACTGCTTCAGGTGTTGTTATTTTCTTCTTCTCCCAAGACTTTGTGATGTAATATTAGGTCATTTATTTGTTGACTTTTAATTCTTTCAATGAATGAGCTCAATGCAATGAACTTTCCTCTTAGCACTGCCTTCAGTGTTCCAGAGATTTCGATATGTTGTATCTGTATTCTTGTTTACTCCTAAGAATTTTTAAAATCTCCTTTCTGTTATCCATGTGTCATTCAATAGTCTATTGTTTGGTCTCCAGGTGTTTGAGTAGCTTCTATTTTTTATTTTATCATTGATTTCTAATCTTATTCCATTGTGATCTGATAGGATGCAAGGATGCAAGGTTTATCTCTATTTTTTGTATTTGCTAAGAGTTGCTTTGTGGCCTAAGATATGGTCTATTTTAGAGAAGGATTCATTTGCTGCTGAGAAGAAAGTGTATTCAGTCATTGATGGATGAAATATTCTTTATATGTCTGTTAAGTCTAAATTATTAATTGTATTTTTTTAATTCTATAACTTTTTTATTTAGTTTTTGTTTGGAGGATCTATCCAGTGATGTGACAAGTGTGTTAAAATCACCCAGTATTATTGTGTTGTGATCTATTTGCTTCTTCAAATTGAGAAGGATTTGTTTGATGTGCATAGATGCTCCATTGTTTGGGGCATAAATACTTATTTAGGGATTGTTATGTATTGTTGAGGTATAATTCCCTTAAGCAGTATGAAACATCCTTTATCCCTTCTAAGTAACACTGGGTAGAAGTCCACTTTATCTGATATGAGGATAGAAACCCCTGTTTGTTTATGAGATTCATGTGAACCGTGAGTTTTTTCCTAACCTTTTACTTCAGTCTGTGAACATAGATGCAAAAATTCTTAATGAAATACTGGCATACTGGCAAAACGCATACAAAAACATATTAAAAAGATAGTGCACCATAATCAAGTGGGCTTCCTTCCAGGGATGCAAGGTTGGTTCAACATACAGAAATCAATCAATATAATTCACCACATCAATAGATTTAAAGATAAGGATCACATGATTATTTCAAGAGATGCAGGAAAAGCATTTCATAAAATTTAGCATCCATTCATGCTCAAAAAGCTGTATATACTAAATCTAAGGCCAACATCATTCTAAATGTAGAAAAATTGAAAGCATTTATTTTAAAAACTGGGAAAGACAGGGATGCCTTTTTTAACCACTCCTTTTCAACATAGTCCTTGAAACCCTAGCCAGAGCAATGAGAAAAAAGAAAGAAATTAAAGGAATACAAATAGGAAAAGCTCAAACTATCCCTATGTCCAGTGATACAATCCTGTATTTAGAAGACTCAAAAAGCTACCAAAAGTTTCTAGAACTTTTAAATTAATTCAGCAAAGTAGCAGGTTATAAAATCAACACCAATAAATCAATTTGTATTTATATACACCAACAATGTATCAGCTGAAATAGAAATCAGGAAAATTATCCCCTTCACAATAGCCTCAAAGAAATAAATACTTGGGAATCAATCTATCAAATGAGGTGAAAAACCTCTAGAATAAAAACTTCAACACATTAAAGAAAGAAATTGAAAACAACTTCAGAAAAATGGAAACATCTCTCATGTTCTTGGATAGCAGAATTAATATAGTCAAAATGGCCATACTACCAAAAGTGCTATACAGCAGGATTAATATTATAAAAATGATCATAATAAAAGCACTATACAGATTTCTTGCAATTCCTATTAAAATTCCAATGACATTCTTCATATAGAAATGGAAAAGGCAGTCATGAAATTCATTTAGAAAAATAATAGGCCCAGAATAGCCAAAGCAATCCTTTGCTAGAAAAGTGATGCAGGAGGCATCACAATACCAGACTTTAAGTTATATTTCAGAGCTGTAGTAACTAAAATGACATGGTCTCAGCACCAAAACAGACATGTAGAGCAATGGTACAGAATAGAAGACACAGAGACAAACCCACATAAATACATTTATTTCAAACTAGTCAAAGGCACCAGAATATACATTGGAAAACAGATAGCTTCTTCAACAAATGGTGCTTGGAAAACTGGAAATCCATATGTAGTAAATGGAATTGAACCCTGTCTCTCATTCTGCGCAAACTCACCTCAAAGTAGATCAAAGACCTAGGCATTAGACCACAGACCCTGTGCTTACTGGAAGAAAAAGTAGGCCCAACTTTCTGTGATGTCAGCTGAGGAACTAACTTCCTCAGTGAGACTCCTAAAGCACAAGAAATGAAATCAAGAATCAATAAATGGGATGGCATCAAACCAAAAAACTACTTCACTGTAAAGGAAGCAATTAAGAATTTGAACAGAGAGCCTACAAAATGGGAGAAAATCTTTAGCACCTGCACCTCAAATAGGTCATTAAACTCTAGGTTACACAAATAACTCAAAAAATTAACATAAAAAAAACCAATTAACCCAATCCATAGATGGGCTAAGGAACTAAACAAGCACTCACAGAAGAAATACAAATGGTCAAGAAACATGAAAAAATGTTCAACATCTCTAGCAATTAGAGAAATGCAAATTAAAG
>JAJEJO010004862.1:0-48826 GCA_020662805.1 Glaucomys volans | reverse complement strand
TAAAATCAGCATACTACAGAGTTGCAGCCACATCAATGTTTGGAGCATTTCATTTCACACTAGCCAATCAATGGAACCAACCTAGGTGCCCTTCAATTGATGAATTGATAAAGAAATTGTGATATATATACACAATGGAATATTTCTCAGCCATAAAGATTAATGGAATTATGGTTTTTGCCAGTCAATGGATGGAACAGGGGAATATTTTGCTAAGTGAAATAAGTCAGTCCCTAAAAAACTAAGACTGAATGTTCTCTCTGATATGTGGATGCTATCCCACAACAAGGGAAGGTGAGGAGAGGAAGAATAGAATTTCATTGGATTAGACAAAGGGGAATGAAGTGAAGAGGGGATGGGATTAAGAAAGAGTAGAATTCATTACACGTAACTTTCCCTGCCTTGTATTTGAATACGTGACCAGGATTACTCTGCATCATGTATAACCACAAAAATAGGATCCTAATTAGAATAAGTTATACTCCATATATGTATAATATGCCAAGATAATTCTATTGTCATGCATATCTGAAAAGAACAACAACAAAAAGAAACCATTGAATATCCACCTTTATGTCTATTTCCAAGTCAGCCACCACCTCATTAATACCATACTATTTTTAAAAGTGAACTTTTTCGTCCTTTTGCCTAAAACATTTTTACATAATATCCTATAAATATTCTCATTATTATTCATTAAATAATTCATTGATCTAGGAATGATTTTGTTAGCTGAGGTTGTAAGAGGAGACAGTATACATTGTTCTTTGAATTGGAAGTCTTGTTGAAATCTTTTCTTAGAAATATAGAGGAAGAACAATGTTTATGGCCAGTTTAAAGTAAACTTCTCGTAGATACACTCCTCTAAGGATTACAAGGTAGGGTCTTCTTTTCTCTGGCTCTTTTTGTCACTCAGAGTAAAAGGAAGATATGAAAAGCTAAGTGTTCAGAATTCTTTGTGTATTAAACTCTGCCTTCACAGTTTGACCGACTCATGAGGCTTATCTAACTTTCAGCTCTTTGACTTTCTCAAATTGAACAAATAATGAAAACCATGTGCCAATGTGATAAATATGTCTTTCCAGATTTCTGGATAATATAGATGGTGGAAAATAGATTGGTGTTACATAGGAACCTGTAGCCAAACCCCAATTTCAAACAAAAAATCAAGGAATTTCTTTTATAAGCAACATGAATTTCAAGGACTGGACACTAGATTTGTTGATACAAAAATCTGGAAATGGTGATATTTTACAACTCATAAAGAGACATATTTTCCAATTTAGCATCAAAATTGGAGAGAATAGTAAAGAGGAGAGTCACTGGAGACATATGTTGCATACTTTAAAAATGTTTTTGTTCGTGTTTTGCTCATATATTATGTAAACTTAACGATTAAAGTCAAAGTAGCTAGACAATACTAAGATGGGTATAAGATACATTTACCAGTGCATGCCAGTAATTTCTGCCAAAAAACTTCTATTTTTGACTAGTATGCAACTTTACTTTTGCCATCTTTTGAAATGAAAAGACATTTAACCTAGTGCAAAACATGCAATTAACTTCAGGAATGTTTATTCTGAGAAAAGGTGAATAAACAAACCTTCATTCTTTAAAATTAATTGCAGTTATTACAACTCAGTGACCTATTGTCTGTGGACAAGAGGTCATGGAAGGTCCCTTGTGGTGGGCAATGGTGCCACAAGGCAGAGGTGATTCTAGTGTTACTATGTATGCCACTATAATTAGCTATTAGCTGGCTATCTCTTCCACTGTACTCAAAACAGTGAAGGACAAGCCGTTTACATTAAAAGATTTATGAAGAGGATTTGGAGGTGCTCTCTATCTCCTGTTATGTAGTGGTCCAAATTTAGGGATTAGAATGATATTAAAGTAGGAAACAGAAAAGAGAACCATATATATTTTGATATAATAAAACATACTTTTTTAGCAAACACATATGGTTTCAGTAAGTGTTTTTTAATTTAGAAAAAATGACTAGAAGTCTAGAAAGCCAACAAGCAGAAATGAAAACTACATAACTCCATTCTTTATAAATTGAGCAAAGGATCAAATGATCTTGTGACTGCAGTGTTGACACCTGGTATTACATTATATAGAACATACTATTAGCACTTAGTTTTAACCAATCTCATTCTTGATGGAACCAAGGAATTTGATTCTCTCCTTTCCAATCAAAGTTTCCTTTCTTCCTTGACTATTAGACTTATTCTGCTTTCCACATATACCTTCTGAGGTCATTCAACAGATTCACTGAAAAAATTCACTATTAAATATGGTCCTTTTGAAACATCTGCTCTCACAAATAATGTTGTAAAAGAGACACAATCATTTGTCTGAATATTAACCAAATAAATGAGGTTTTAGTAGCAACTTAATGAAATGATTATAAAAATAATCATTTGTTATTTTTTAGAACACTATTTACTAAGCATTCACCATTAGAAGGACGTGATGTTTAATACTTCATATATGTTTAGCTTCTCATTGCTCTGATTCCATTAATTGATCTTGGACAAGACTCTCCAAGTTGCAATTTTCTCACAGATGAAATGTCTATAATACAAGAAGTACCTACTTTATACCCTTGAGATGATTCATGAGGATAATGAATTTCATGTATATTCCAGAGTGCCTTGGATGTATTATGTACTTAAAATTAGTTAATAATTAGTAAAAATTATGTACTAAAGGTAGTTACTTTATTCTGAGAATATTTTAAATGTTGAAGATAACCTTCTAGAATTTTAAAAAACTAACATACATAGACAAAATGCACTAGAAGTAAACAAGTGTCCTTTTATTTACAGTATTCCAGCACTGTGTATTAGAATTGAAAATATTTTTGCTAAGATCTAAAATAACACTTTGAGAATGAATTCTCTCCAGTAAAAAGCATACTAGGTTTTGGCATAGCAGAAATATTTGGAAACTATTAGAATTCTTACCCTACATTTCATATTCTTTGTGTTTTATTAAGTGTACATTCTTTAGGCAATAACACAGAGAAACTACAACTTTGACTTTGCTATTTTATATTTATCTCAGGAAAAAGTAATTTAGATAAGTAACAATCATAAAAATAGAAGAAAGTATAATGATATAATGTTTCATACATTTTTATTTTAAATCTTCATGCTGTAAGATATTCCCATTATTTTTATCTTTTGCACAATAAAAAATTAAATAAAAATTATGAACATTTCATGTTATGACATTGAATATTTTGTTATTTTGAAATTTTGCTATTCAAACATTTAACCAACTGACCAGTATTTCATGAGGACCCATCTAATCTCCTATAATAATTAAACATGGTGACAACTGATGTTGAGCATCTTTTCGTGTACTTATTGGAAATTTGTGTATCTTTTGTGAAATATCTTTTAAAATCCTTTGTCCATTTTAAAAATTGGTCAATTTTGTTTTCTAACTGATTAGTTTTAAAAGTAGTAACATATTCTGGATGTACCCTTTTTTAGGTATGTGATTTGAAATTATCTTCTTTCAAATTATAGCATGCCTTTACTTTCTTCTTTCTTTTTGTACAAGGAACTGAACCAAGGGGTACTTAGCCTCTAAGCCACATCCCCAGGCATTTTTATTTTTTATTTTTCTTTAATTTTGAGACAGGATCCTACTAAGTTGCATAGGGGCTAGCTAAATTCCTGGGGTTAGACTCGGACTTGCAATCCCTATCTTAGCCTCCCAAGCCACTGGAATTACAGGTGTAAGATATTTTGCTTTGGTTCATTTTCTTAACAAAGAGTTTTGCAGAGCAAATTTGGTTATTTTGCTGATTCCAATTTAAAATTTTTTCTATATCCTTACTGATTTTCTACCTTTTGTACCAATTACTTGGAGAGGACTGCTAATGTCTCCAACTATGTTTGTGGTTAAATATTTTTGTGTTAAATATTTCTGTGTTATGTATTTGTTATATTTTTCCTTTCAGTCACAGCAGGTTTTGCTTCATGCATTTTGGAACTCCATTGTTAGATAAATACATAGTTGGAACTGTTGTTATATTATTGGTGAATTAACCTTCCTATCCTTTTTTATTGAGGTAATTTTCCTTGCTCTGAAATCAAACTTGTTTGATATTAATATAGCTGCTACAGTTTTTTTGGAGGGGATAGTGGTTAGCGTTTTCATGGTTTATCATTTTCAATCCTTTTGCTTTTAATTTGCCTAATTACATTTACAAGAGTTTTCTTGTAGGCATCAGATTGTTTTTCTTACTTTTAAAACTTAATCCAATTTGACAATCTTTAAATGTTATTTGCTGTTTTCAGACCACTTTCAGTGAATGTAATTATTGATAATGACATTTGTCTAACAGTACTTATTTTTTCTTTTCTGTTTTTGATTTCTTTGTTTTCCCTTTCTCCTTCCTTTTTGATTATTTGAATAATTTGTAATATTAATCTTAATAAACCTCTAGGATTTTGACCATTTCTTTTTATAGATTTTAAATGGTTCTTTAGTGGTATAATATACATCATTTTTCACTGTACCTAACAGTTAATATCTGACTACTTTAGCAAAATATAGAAATCTTAGTCCTTATAGTTTTTATTCACCGTCTCCTTTTATGTTGTAGTTGTCAGGAATATCAAAGCCATCTTGAAAAATGTTTTAATCCCTTCTGTGAACCACATGCAGATGTTAAAGAATATCATTGGAACACTGCTATCTGATTTATTTCCCAAGGCATTTGTCATCGTATTTGCTTTTTGCTTTTCCTTCTTACCTGAAGTTCCAAGTTTCTCTCTGGTATAATTTTTCTTCATCTGATGTACTTTCTTTAACACTTTTTTTAAGAGAATGCATTTGCTGGTGACAAATTTTCATACTTTGTTCCTGAAAGATATTTTCACTGAAAATAGAATACTGGGTCAACACTATTTTCTGTCAGCCCTTTTACAATATTGTCTCATTGCTTTCTCACCCCAGTAATTTCTGAGAGTATATCCATGACCATTTGAATTCTCCATCTTCTCTACATGTTATTTTCAAGAGTTACTTTCAAGAGTTTTCTTTTTCTTTTTTTGGCATTCGATTGGCATGTGTCTGGGTATGCATTTCTTTGTTCTTATCCTGTCTGTAAATTTGTATCTTCGTCAAATTAAGGAATTTTCAGTCAATATTTCTGTACTCTATCATTTCTTCTCCTAAAACTAAGATGGATCAAATGTTAGACTTTAAACAATCCATAGAGTCTTGTAGCTCTGTGCATATTCTTCACAAATACTGTTTCTCTTAATTCTTCCATTTTTCCTCTTCTTCTCTGATATCTTCTTTTGCTATTGAACTCATCCTGAAAGTTTTAAATTTTATTTATTTTAACTGACAGTATTTTTTAGTTGTATAAGCTTCACTTTTCTGTGACTCCTTAGAGTCAAAGCCCAGTCATTACTCTTTCAAACTATTCACACTTTTATAAATGGACACTCTTCCAGTGTTTTGCAAACTTTTTATGAAGAATTTTTTTTCTTAGAACATCACAATATAGGGCATTATTTAAAATATAAAGTCTGGTAAACATTTTATATGTCATATAGATTGAGTACATATATGATCTATTATAATTAATGTTTATCATTAATTAATGATATTTTTGTTTTTCATTATAATATTTCATTTATGAAGAAATGAGAAATCTGAGTCTCAAAGATGTTATATTATTTCCCAAACTCACTTACTTAATTTTTGATAGCAATAATATTTAAATTTTGGTCAAGAGAGTAATATGTTCATGATTCAAAAATGGTGGAATGAGACAGACATCATTACCCTATGTACATGTATGATTACATGAATGGTATGAATCTACATCATCTACAACCATACAAATGGAAAGTTGTCCCCCATTTGTGTACAATGAAATAAAATGCAGTCTGTAAAAATAAAAAAGAAGAAAACCCACAAAAATAGACATAACTAGGGGCTAGGGATATAGCTCAGTTGTTAAAGTGCTTGCCTTGCAAGCACAAGGCCCTGGGTTAAATCCCCAGCACCTCAAAAAAAAAAAAAATAGACATAATTATTTTTTAAATGTATGTCATATTTTATACATATGATTTTTAATATCTATGGTATACTAATTCTTTTTTGTTCAAATTTTATTAAACATAGTTAACCCACCAATAACAGAAAGGAACAAGTAAACTTTACTTTCAAACCTATACAAATGATAACTTTCCAACTTTTATTTAGTTATGACTATCCAAATAATAGTACAGGATCTCTATTAAATAATGTGGTGAAAATGATATTGTGAATGATTTCTGTGGTGCTTCTATCAAGAGATTTTAACACTGGGAGCTTTGCAAGACATGAAAAATTACAGTAGTATCAATGAGAAGGGATTTACTCTACTAAAGTAACAAAATTCATAATATTGCATTTACACTCAGTACTAGACATGATTTTATCTGGTTTATTATTGAATATGCTTCAGTTCACATTTCAACTAACTTTATTTTAGAAGCTGTATGACTCACAAGCTTTTCAGCTGCTTAGTGACCAGGTTAATCAAGAAATTCAGTGTCTTTTAGAACAAGTTAAGAAAAATACTCCCAAAAGTATGTTGTTATTTACATAACTATGAAACAATCAATATGAAAACAAAATGTTTTATTTGGATGTAGACTTAGTTAAAATAAACACTTAAAACGATAAATAATATTAATATTTATATAATTTCTTATCATGTATTCAAATTTCATTGACATTAATAAGCCATAGCAGTGCAGATGTTATATGAGATATAATTTCCAAAGACACAGGAGATATTTCTGTATTAATCATTTTAAAAATTCATTTTTTATAAGCTTCAAATTGTAAAATGTAATACTTAGATCCTAAAGTTCATAAGTAGGAAGACTTAGATTGATATTTTACAAAAGGACCACAATCTCAAAGGACAACTGTGATGTTGTGAATGCATGCCTTCTTTTTGCCTAAGTTTATGTAATATTTTCAAATAGGATTGTTCAGAGACTGTGAGAGCTTGGGTACTAATTTTGAGTACTCTTCTTAGAAAACCTAGTGAATCACACAGAATTATGTCTGAGAAAAATCTTAAAAGATATGACTGAGTTTTAAGGTAAATTTACTATGGTAAACTCAATATCAAGATATTCTCTTCAGCTGGGAAATTTTTAAAGACATTTTAGAAATACATTTATTAAAACAAAGACCTAGTGACTAGACCAGAAACTTTGCAACTGCTAGAAGAAAATATTGGAGAAACACTCACACTTACAGGTGTAGGCAATGACTCCCTCAATAGATCTTCTTAAACTCAGGAAATAATACCAAGAATTAATAAGTTGATAATCAAATAATAAATTGCCTCAAATTAAAAAAGCTTCTGCACAGGAAATGAAATAATTCACAGCATGAAGAGTCTTTTCTTCAGAATGGGAAAAAATCTTTGCCAGCTACTGATTCTAAAGAAGATTAATATCCAGAACATTTAAAGAACTCAACAAACAAATTTTTAACTAAAATTTATTTTTTAATCATTAAATGTAATATTAATGATTAATGATTATTATAATATTAATGATTTTGGTAATTTTTTTGTAATTGCTCTCCGATGGTTAAGTTGGCATGACTTTTTCTACATTTATTGGTTTGGCTATTCATTTTTGAGTTTTATGTTTTTGGAGATTTATTTGTTAGCTTCTTTGAAGATGATGAAAAACACTACATGGTTTCACATTCTCCTAAATCAGTTGGCTTTAGATAGTTTTTCAAATTATACCCCCATCAACACATATGTCCTTTTAAATAACATAAATTTTGTTTTTTTTTAAAGATGGCAGAGACACATGCTAGTATATTTTACCTAGAAAGAGATTTTTATAATGCCAGTCATGTTATCCACTTAAGTTTCAGATAAAGCCAGATAAATATCCTTACAGAATTGGTTTTATAACTTTTCTTTGATAAAAGGGAAACTATTGAACCAAATCTCAGAGAAGCACTCTTTACTCTGATAAAAGGCCAGGAGTCCCTCTAGGGGCATTGCCTGATTTTTCACTCATATTCAAACTGGCTGCTTTTTGTGTACCTTCTCACTGCTCCACACCTTCTTTTTCTATTTCTTGCCCATCACTTAGTCAAGACCTAATTCTTTTTGATTCCTAATCCATTCAATAACAATTAACTAACATGGAAAGCTTAACAACATTTTGATAGGAGGAATGAAGGTCAAATTGTGAGAAAGACTACCCACAAAAACATAGTCAGGAATGTTGGAGTATCTAAGAGGCATGTATTTGGGGCACAGAGGACATACAGACTGTAGAATGAACAAGGATAGGCCCTAGCACAGCCAGTGAAAAGAACCTGAACCCTGCAGTTTGACTGGAGGTAGTTAATGCCCTCATATAGTCTCTCAGGAGTCAGAGGTTTCTCTGTCTGTTGTTGTCAAATGTAAATCCTCTGCTGATGAAGCCATTCTTTGATTTTCTTCTCTTCATTCTGAAAGTATTGCTTTTAGTGGGTGGCATGCTTCACCCAGAAAAATAATGATGATGATAGTGATGATGATGATGATAATAAAAATAATAAAGTTCATTTCCACTTGCAATTTACCCAGTTACTTCTCCCAATTTCTTAACAAGCAAAATCAGGAATGTTACATCCTCATTCCCCACCCATTTTGCCCAAACTCTGCTTCCCATGGATCAGAGGTTTCCTTTCTCTGACAGAAAGGACTGAAAGAGCATGGGTTCTCAGATGCTTATATGCAGTTGACTTTCTTAGACATTTGTCATCTGTTGGTCCCTCTTGCTGCAGGTCCTGTGTGGGTGAGGGAAAGGGTGCCTGTCAGAGGATGGGCTGGCTGCAAAATAAAGCTATGAAATTTATCATAAATAAAGATTAGATAAAACTATCTTAAGAAAGGGGGTGACTGTGCTCTCCAGAAGGGTCTGGCTCTAACAAAGGAAGGAGCCCGCACTTACTTCATCTTT
Organism: Glaucomys volans; assembly: GCA_020662805.1. NCBI lineage: Eukaryota > Metazoa > Chordata > Mammalia > Rodentia > Sciuridae > Glaucomys > Glaucomys volans. The sequence continues at coordinate 39,815 of JAJEJO010004862.1, read as the reverse complement.
AGAGGTACAAATCAAAAGGGACTCGTAGGTGATTCTTCCTGGAAAAACAGGATGGGGTGTGGAGGTAAGCAAGCCATTCAATTCCAGCGGGTCACTCCCACATCTGATGCCTGTATTTGAATTTGAGCAGTGAGTTAATGCAGGACAATCACAAGACTCAGGTGTTCTCAAACAGTTATTGTTGAACTATGAGTTCTGAGGCCAGATATTCCTGGTTAATGGCTCAAACTAAGCTTGGTTCTCATAGGAGCCATGAATGGCTTCCTGCAGGTTCCAAATCCCAACTGCATACCAGTAAGCAATCTTTTGATTAAATTAATTTTAATTTTTAATTAAGATTATGGACTTTAAAAATGCATCTCATTTTATTGTGATTAATTTCATTCAAATCTATTTCTTAGTCATGAATTGGAGACCCCTTTCAGTCACAGATTTTTATTCAGTTTTGTATGTGTTGTACTTAGCCATAGTCAACTGGTGGGTTTTTTTAAAAGTATTATAGGATTAGAACAAAGGAAAATAAATGCAGTGGGATCAATTAATTTAGGAAGACAAGTGAATGTGAAGAATTTTGTAAACTAATAGAATTGGTGCTCATGGTACTATTTAGTACTATTTAATATATAACAGAAGTAAAATTATTAGAACTTGGCAACCAGATGTGGACTCTAGAGACAAAGAAATAAAACCTGTTTGATGTCTTGGCTGTAGTAAAACCAAATGAAAGGTATAGATCATTGTTTTTCTGGGACAAAGAATATCAAGAGTATTGTAATTGGTTGTGGAAATAAGTAAAAAAGGCACACTGAATTAAATCATTCATTTTATCAGTATATTTCATTAGGATCTTTCAGATTTCGAAGAATAGAAGAAAACTTAGGAAGGCTTAGGTGATATGATTTTATTCTAATGATGTGATAGTGTCAGGTTGGACGGCTACAGGCCAGAGGTGACCAATCAGATGCAGGCCTGCTGACCCTGATGTGCACCTTGGTCCACCTTTTTCTGGGTCCTTCCTCCATATAAAGACCCTGAGCAGCCAATTTTTTCCGGCTCTCCCACCCCAACTTTTACCCCAGAGGGCTGGGGATCTCGCCTGGAAGTGTAAACTCTAATAAAGCTTAATTCGGCTATATTTTGGCTAACTCTGGTTTGGCCATCTGCCAGCAAGTTTACATTTCAACTGCTGTGGGCTAATAATTTGGTCCCAAACCTACCCCAACAGTGATATAGGGTGCCAGAGTCCATCTGGCTACTTCCTGCATTTTAGGGGGTGTTGAGGGAAAAAGGTTCAGGCTCTGGGTTGGTGGGTAGGTGACTATAAGAGTGCAGGAGCATTTGGTTGTATGTCACCCTGGCAACCTCACTCATGTGGCTCTGGACAAACCTGAGAAGACAGGGAGCAATCATTAGTAGGAGTCCCTTCACACATATAGGAGTGAGGATGGGGGTCAGCCAGCTGGCAAGAGTGGAGTTTAGCCATCCTGGCCAGAGGTCATTTGATTGTTGTTGCTTAAGTCTTTTGCTCAGATGCTGGAGAGTTTCAATGTTTTTCTCATTGAGTTCAGTTTCATTGATGTAGTAGCAGCATTCTTCCTTTAGGAATAGACATGTTCCTCCTTTGTCCACTGTCAGAAGATCTAGCACTGGTGGTTCTGGAAGGAAACTTGGGTAACACATGTTATTTGTCTCTGTAGGGATGACAGAGGGTCCTCCCATTCCCAACTCAGAGGCCACACGTGAGGATGCTAGGGAAAGCCCTACCACCACTGGTAGGAAAACAGCCCATTTCACCATAGGAATGGGATTTTGAACAAGCCAGATTATTTCAGCTTCACTATAGAGACTCAATTGAGGAACTAAAGTGGAGGGCACACAGAAAGCAAAGGGCATATTGGGATCTAATTTTTTTGTCAGAGTACCATTACACCAGAAAAAGAATCCTGGAGGAGCAAACATGGGAGAAGAGACCTGTATGGTTTGGTCGCAAGGTACTGAGTTAGAGGAAATGTAATAGTATGCAAAGTTCTCTGAGGAGTTGTAATAAAGGGGAACTCCCTCCAAAGGTGAGTAGGAGGTCCTTTGAGGCTTTGAGGAAGTATTAAGGGGGGTACTCATGGGAACAGCTGTTAGCGAGGTCCAGTCCAAACCTGCACAAAGAAAGCAATCTGAGATGTTATTAACTCTGGAGAGATTGAGAAGTTGAAAACCTTGACGTATCAGAGTAAGCCATGAGAAAGGATTAGCGTTATGCTGAGTAGCTGCGTTGATCTGGTGTTGGATCTCCTTTTCCTGCTCCTGGATGGTTAGGTGAACCTGAGGAACCACCTGAATATAAACTTTTAGATTCTAGGTGAAGCCTCGGGATGACTGGCTGTTGTCCCTGTGTAAACTTTATGGTCGAGGATTGGGGTCACTAAGGGGATATGGAGTCTTCCAGTGATGTTGAGGCTTCTGGAGACTAGTTGAACAACCTGAGAGGAAAAGGCTGGACCATTGTCTGACTGGATGGATGCATGAAGTCTGAATCTGGGAATAATCTGCTCAATAAGGATGGAGGCAACGATGTCAGCAGTTTCCCTGGGGGTAGGGAAGGTTTCTATTCAATCTAAAAAAGTATCAACAAAGGTAAGTAAGCTTTTTCTGTCTGGGCATGTGGGTGAAATCAATCTGCCAGTCTTTGCCTGGAAAGCTGTCTATGTCAGATGTTGAGACCTAAAGAATGTAGGATCCTCCCATGTGAAGTCAAAGAGGTAATAGGAGTCAGGGAGGAGAGGAACTGTAAAGAATGCATCTTTGAAATCCAGGACTGTGAAGTGAGTGGTAGAAGAGGGAATGTGGGAAAAAAGAGTGTAAGAGTTAGAAACCACTGGGTGGTTGGGAATAACTGCCTTGTTAATTAGGCAGAGATCCTGGATCAAGTGATAGGCTCCTGAGGGTTTACATACTGGCAATATGGGAGTGTTACAGGGGGAGTCAGTAGGGATGAGGAATAAGTAAGTAAGTAACTGGTCTAAGGGTTTAAGTCCTTAGGGTTTAAGGGTTTATGATGGGTTTAAGTCCTTCCTGGTGAGTGCAGGACATAGGAAACTGAGGACTTGAAGGAAATTTAGTGTGAGGTTTTAGTTGGATAAGGACTGACTTGTGGTGGGAGGCTATGACTGGCTTGGAGGTGTCCCAGACCTGGGGGTAACGGTAGGGTAGGTGGTATGGGAACACTAGAGAATGTAAGAAACAGGTAGAAGAAGGTGAGTACTAATAACATGCCTGGGAAGAAGTTGTAGGATAGCTCCTTGGAGTTGGAGAAAATCTCTGCCTAGGAGGGGACTGGAAAGGAGGGAATAACCAGAAAAGAGTGTGTGAAAGGATGTCCCTCCAGAGCACAGGCTAGTTTAGCTATTCTGTTTGGGAAGGAAGGTTTTCCATCAATTCCCATAACCTAAATCTGGGAAGGAAATAAAGACCCTGAGTGGGCAGACAAAACAGAATAGGTAGCCCCTGTGTCCACAAGGAAAGTTATGGATTTACCCACTACCTGGAGCATTACCCTGGACTCAGTGAGGGTGATTGGGGTCCTCAAGTCCAGGGTTCCTCAGTCTTCCCTGAATCCCAACAGTTCAGTGGAAGGGACTGCCTGGCCAGTCATAGGGCAGTCACTTTTCCAGTGTCCCGCTTGTTTGCAGCAGTGGGGGGCTGTGGGTTTGGGCACTGACGAGCCCAGTGACCTTCACATCCGCACTTGAAGCAAGCCCCTGGCAGAGAGGATAGCTGGTCCCCCTTTGAAGTTCTTGCTGGAGCTGCAGGCTGCAGGGTATCTACCAGGCATTGGGTTTGGAGGGTCACCTTTTTCTGTAAATGAGCCTGCCTGGCCAATTCAGCCAATTTGTCTCGGGCATTATAGACTTTAAAGGCCATTTTTACCAGATCTCAGATAGGGGTTTGAGGGCCCTCCTCAGGGCTTTTTTCTTATATCATGGGCCAATTGAGAAATGAAATGGGTTGCTAGCACTGTAGCCCCAGAGGGAGATTCAGGGTCCAGTTTAGTATATCCAGTAAGGGCCTCTGTAAGGCAGTTAAGGAATAAAGCTGGATTCTCATCTGGATCTTGGGTAATTTCCCTCACTTAATATAAGCAGAGGAATCAGCAGAGAAAGACCCTAAATTTTTCTCAATCTGAGAAAGATCCTGGAGTGAGAATGAAATGTGACTTTGAGGAGAAAGGGAGGAAGAAGTGTGGCGGCAGTGGCAGCGGTGGTGGGGAATCGCCGTGAGCTCGGATGGGCAAGCCAGGGGCCGCAGGGTTGGCAGCTAGAAGCCAAGGACATCCACTCTGTTTCCCAACCCAAGGGTGCAGGGGCGGGGACAGGCAGACAAAAGCATGGGCTGGCAGGCTTTGGGAAGAGTTGTTCCACCAAGACAGAGTGGCAGAGGAGGTGGACAGGAGGAGGGGAAGAGGCCGGCCTGGGAGAGGCACAGGTGGTGGAGGAGCCAGAGAAGGAGGAGCTGTAGCCATGGGAGGAGGTGGGAAAAGAGGAGGAGGAGTGGCAGATGCAGGAGGAAGGGGCAGGCCTGCAGTTGCAGGAGGAGGGGAAGAGGAGGAGGAAGTCTGGTGTGAGCAAGGAGGTGGAAGGCAAGGGGGCATGAGCTGAAAGCATTTCCAGTGAAAGCATTTCCAGTGGATCTGAAAATGTGGAAGAAGAAACAGAACAAGGGGAGGGGGGGCACGGTTGGGGACTGTCCCAGATAAGAAGAATGATTTGGGTTGGGAAGCAGGTAGAAAACGGGGATGGGATGAGGCACAAACTCCAATAAAACTTGTTAAGGCACCACTTGTCTTTTTGGCAGCAGCGATCGCACAAGTTGGCTACTCCCTCTGGTGGCCATTTTGAGCCATTATCTAAAACGTTATGGTAGAGGCAGCCCAATGAACTTTTGGGGTTTAGGGAAGTCCTGGGGTTTCCCATGGCCTTTCAGTTTTTCCCCTGGGTGAACTGGAGTGGGAGAAAGGCGTCCCAGTCTCCCACTCGTGAACACTGAGGTACAGTAGACAGGCCAGGAGAATCAAGGAAAACTGTAGGACCACATGGGGACCCAGTCTCCTCCTCTCAACAGAAAGTCTTTGTTCTTCCCTAAAGGGGAAATGCTATTACTCTTCTGTGATGACTCCATTATTTTCTGTCATTGCTTCCACTGCTCTTGCCACTACTGAATACTATTCTCTTCTCTTGTCCCTTGTTTCTGTATAACTTCACGGTTTATGAAAACTCATGGTTTTTGCTATTGATTCCACAATCTCAGGGCACTTTCTTATGGCCTGAACTCTGGTGAATCTTTAGAGTTGGCTGTTGTCCCAACTATTGACTTATTCTTTGATTCATTCAGCAACCACTTTCTAACTTTTTTTTATTCCACAGCTATTAAAGCTCAGTCATTTTTGTTGAATTTTATAAAAACACTGTTCTTCATGAATGAACATTTATGTTTCAGAACTACCTTTAATTATATAGGAGAATATGATTTTTGGAATTTCCAACTGTCTACTTAAATTTGTCTGGTAGCCTAAAATGGTTTTATTGAGGTGGGGTATGGAGATGGAAATCTTCCTTTCTAAAAAATATCTATTGAGAGCCTGCTATGTGCCAACCTATAAAGAACTGAGACATAAGAAGAAGAACATGTGAATTTACAATTGGTTAGGCAAGTCAGAAATGTAAGTAATTATACTACAGTAATGAAAATGCTAAAATCGATGTACAAACTAACATCTCAGAAAGTACAAAAGAAAGAGTGATTATGTACATAGAGGGAAAAGGCAGCAATTACAAAAGTGGTGATATTTGAGCTTCTGCTAGTGAATAGAAGGAAGGAGGGACATTAGGAGCAAAGGCAACATCTGTTCCTGTAGATTCTTTGCAATTCTCTTTTGTTATTGCTTTTGCTGATATAAATTGTTACTTCTTTATGGGACCAATTATCCTTTCACATGATAAAAAAAGAAAGCTGTTTTAAAGATAAATAATTTGAAAATGACAGATAAATGTCATAACCTTACATATCACTGTTTAAAATATTCATTATATTCTGAAGAAGATGTAGTTATTGTAGGTGGCAAGACCACATACTGCCTCCAGATGGAAATATCAATTAAGTATATCATTTTAACATCCTCAGAAGCAACTGATAATGTAAGCTTCTTGACCATTTCCTAGTATTACACCAATAAATATGAAGAGAAATAATTGTTTCATAGATATTGCATAGATGGTGCCATTCTAGGATATAAATTTATAAATTTTAGAAGAATATTCATATTTTTGAAACCATTCTGTGACTCCAGTTGAACCAGATTATAAATGTATTATTTTGGGAATCTACTATGTCCAAAGTCTCCTTTTATAAAATTGAGGACTTGTCAGTTAGTTATTTGTCTTGTTAAAATTCATTAAAATGGGGAAAAATTATCATAGAGGTCCTACATAGTGGATTTATATTATTATTAGATTATTAAATAATAGAGTTGAGCATCAGTAAACCATTGCCTGTTAAAAACCGAATCTAATTCAAGAAGGATTTTTACAAGGAACATAGAATCTTTTAAAAGTTTCATGACAGTAAAGGGAAGACCTTCTCAATTCCCTCAGAGTTTCCTATTTCTGCTCTTCTGAGACAAGTTTTCAAATAATCCAGCTGTTCTCCCTCCTATCACAAAAATGTCAGCTAAGTTTTAGAAATGAGAGGAGGCCTATTAGAAACATTTACTGAAGCCTTTGCCATATGTGATCTTGTATTGCAAGGAAAAAATGTCTTTTATATCTTCTGGGATCCTAGACTTCCATCTGGATTCTGCATGTTTAACTGTGCTAGAATTTTAGTGTCTAGAAAAAAATTTTCTCATTTAGCATAGCAAGAACCCACTAAGAACGAGAGGCCTATATTATTAAAGTTAAAACTAACTCCTTTAACACATGAACCATAAGTTCCCAAAAATTTAAAATGAGAAGTATACTTCAGTATACATAAACCCCAAGTGAATGCATGATGGCTGGCAGCTCTCCCTTTGCAGTGATTCTAGCACCCAGACTTCCTTAACCTTTTGGCACCACCATACTCAACCAGAAGCTTCCTGGGTTATCATGCTTATTGTTGTCTCAAGCAATTAAAGGCGAGAGACCATGGAAACTCAGACAAGGGCTTTTTGAAGGGGTAGTTCTAGAAGTAATGCACAGATTCTCCCACATTCTATTACCTGGAATTCAGTAACATGACTACATGAACAGTGAAAGAAGCTGGGGAAAATACCACAAAATTATGTATTCTGAAAGAGGAAATGGATTTGGTGATCAGTTCTCCAGTATTTTCCAGTTTCCTTTTAGGTTCTTTCCTATTTAAAAAGTTTTGCTAATGTACAACCAAAAAATAATTTGGAAAAAATCTTTATATTTCCCTGCACTTCAGATTGACTTTAAAGTTTTTAAGAATATCCTTTCCTTAGTTTTTTTGAAAACAATGAGTTGGAACAACTATAGTTTCAAAGGGTATACTTCTCCTGCAGAGTCATTCACTTTCTCAACCCATATGATTATTTTGAGTAAGATTCATGATGGGTGAGAGATTCACTCATTTATTAATTAGTTCATTGTTTCAGCAAATATTTATTGAATGAGTGCCTACTTTGCACCATGAGTTAGTTTGGAATATTGAGACATATCGGTGAATACAGGAGATAAAGACCAATTCCTCATGGAACTTACATTAAGCTGGAAGAGGCAGAGTTAAAAGAGAGAAAAAAAAAAAAAGATCTAATGAATGAGATAGTTACAACTTGTAGAGGAAAATACATAAAATAGAAAAAGGAAAAAATAGAGAAAGATGGAGTTCAAGAATGTACTTTTAGGGGGATAATAGTTATATTTTTAAAGGCTCATAAATTTTATGGAACAATTACTTAATAAGTTAAAGGAGATAGTTCTTAGGGACGAGAGTTCCAAGAATAGAGAATAGTTTATGCAAAGACCCTGATGTGTGATCCAGGTTGGAATGCTTGACAAATGATCACAGGGCAGTGTGTGGTTGGAGAACAGTAGAAAAATAGAGGTGGGTAAGAGAAGAAGGAGGTCAGAGAATAAATGGTGGAGAGGTCTCACACAAAAAATGTTTTGAAAGAGACTGAGAAGCCAAAATGCAAATTATTTCTTTAAAATGAGGCCTTTCAAAATTAAATCATAGATTGTTATGATTTGGAGATGAGGTATCCTCCTAAAGCTCCCCTATTAATGCAGGAATGTTTGGAGGTGAAATGATTGGATTGTGAATGGCAGTAACCTGATCAGACATTGAATGGGAGGTAACCACAGGCAGGTGTGGCATGGCTGGAGGAGGTGGATCCCTGGGGGCATGCCCAGGAAGAGTGCATCTTCCCAATGGCCTCTGACCCTCACCCTGAACTCTGCTTCCATCAAGAGCTGAGCAGTTTTCTTCTTCTGGACCCTTCATGAATGATGTGCTACCTCACTTTGGGCCCAGAGCATTGGAATCAACCATCCATGGACTGAGACCTCTGAAACCATAAGCCCCAAATAAACATTCCTTCTTTAAGTTGTTCTTGTCAGGTATTTTAGTCACAGCTATGAAAAAACTTAAACAGAGATAGCTGTACTCCCATACTTATTGTAAGACTATTCACAAGAGCCAAGTTATAGAATCAGCAGAGGTATGTATCAACAAATATAAATAAGAAGAAAATATGGGATAAATACATAATGGAACACTGATAAGCCTTACAAAGGGTGACATTATGTCATCTGTAGCATCACGAGTGGACCTGGAGATCATAGTGTTAAGTGAAATAAATCAGGTACAGGAAGACAACTACTATATGATTTGATTCATATGTGGAATTTAAAAAAATACTGAGCTCATAGAAGTAGAGAACAGAATAGTAGTTACCAGAAGTTCAAGATCATAGGAAGGAGTGCTATGATCAATAAATTTAAAGTCAATAAAGTCATAGCCAGATGGAAGATGGAAGTACCGGTGTCCTACTACTCCAAGGGAGATTATAGTTAACAATATTGCATTATATAATTCAAGGGACAGAAGAGAGGATTTTGAAAGTTCTCATCTGAAAGATAAATGTTTGAGATGATGAATAACCTAAGTTTTCTGAGTTAATCATTGCACAATGTTCAAATGTAAGTTTGAGGGTGGAAAACCCTTTACCTTTCACAGTAGTTGAATATGTATCATAGAGATAATTTGAATAAAATTAAATACTGTCTTTAATTGTACCATCTCTACATTCAGCATGTATAACAAATATTTTAGTGCATTAGTCACCTTCTTCTTTTAATAGGTGTATTTCATTGTCAGGGAAGGTGTCTAGTGTTTAGAATCTTTGAATGTTCTATAGAGAGAGGTAATGAACAGAATTTCAGATCCTAGTGTCTGGAAGTTGGTCTCAGTTCTCCTATCCTAACCTAGACTTCAACAGGTCCCCTGTGTTTGTAGTTTCAAGGAGGTGGAGGAAGGGTATCTGCTCTTTTGATCTTCTTCTAGTGATAGATACACTCTGGAACTTTGTAAGACTCCAAGTGTGGAGTTTACTGATAATAGTGAAACTAGGGGGAGTTTAATGTCTTTTTACTTTTTTATAAATTTGAAGGAAGAATCCTCAGAAAGTCTCTTGATTCAGGTCTGTTTCCATGCTGTCCCAGTTACCACCTTGTTGTAAAGTGGAACAGGAGTGGTCTGTGGGAGTAAGGAAGATGAGTGTGACGGCGCTAACACCACGTCGGGAGCCAGGTTCTGCCGCAGACTCAAATTTAATGCGGAACAACAAAGCTTATATAGCCCGCAGCTGCCAATCACCTTTTACTAAGCTCCCTTGATTCTCTCGTGCTAGGCTCATGATCACACCACACAAGGGAAGAAGAAGTGCATGGGTTGGCTCATGATCATACCATACAAGGGAAGAAGTGGCTGGGGCCCCGGTGCTCACAGGGAGCATAATGCACAGCATAGGTCTGCCTAATGCTTTTGAGAGGAACAGGTCTGCCTGTTCCATCATTATGCTTCTTCCTCTAATGCGAACCACAAAGCCTCAGATGTTCCTACACCACCTACCATCAATCTTCCTGTCACTAAATGGAGAAAGAAAAGGACAGGGAAGAAGGGGAGAAAGGGAAGGGGAAGAGAAACAGAAAGAAGGGGAAGGGGAAAGGGAAGAATGATGATTCAAAATGATCACTCTCACTTTTCTCATGTGTCCTATGCTCAGAGCAAAGAAATGAGTATACAGATGTTCTTACAATACCCTGAACAGACTAGTAAAAACCTGAATAAACATGGTATTGCTTGAACCAGAACATTCCCAAGTTAGACACTTTTTATAAATGACAAGTTCAGTTTAGCATATAGAACTAAAATAGAATTCCTTACAGGTGTATTTTGAACTTTAGAACGTTTTCCACATGGATAAATAAAATTTTAACACAGCTTCAAGTTACATGGAAAAGAAGTGAACTTGTGATTTGGTCACTGAGCTCAAGGTAGAGAGAAAGAATGAATTTGGGTGGTGTAGGTACTTTAAAGGTTAGGGAAATTGTACTGGGTCTTCAATAATCTGTTTTCCCTTTCATTGTTTGTCAGGTTAACTAGGGATTTGGTCAGTTAAATTCAGTAATAGATTCTCACTAATATTTGTATCTCTAATATTTGCCAGGGCATACTCTGGCATACTATGTGTGAATTTAAACTTCCAGTTAATATTGTGCTGTTTAGATTCCAGCCTACTGTATTTTCTTTTGATTTGCAATAGAAAGTTTAGCATATTTTTTATACTTTGAGGCAGTATTTTCAAGATGTTGCACAGATGATTTTACTATGCTTAATTCATCCCCTCCTCCTGAAGGATATCCATTTTATTAGTGATGATAGCAAATACAGTTCCATGAAATATTGTGTGCCAATCTGTTCTCATTTGTTTTTATGAGAATGGTTTTTGTTTCCCATTCTTCTGCATTTTCCTTCATGACTGTATCTGCTTTCATAATTTCATTAACTTTATTTTCATTGTTGAAAGATTTGTATTCATTCAGGTAAGATATATTTTCAAGGCTTTTTTTTCTTGAATGTAATATTTCATATTAGTAAAATTACCTCCAAGTGAATCAATATTAGGGGCAAAGAGATTTCCAAAATAACCCTAGAGACAATATATCACTCTGAAAATTTAAAATTAATGCCATTTATCTTTACTGACAGAGCAGTTGTGGGAAAAACCTAAAAGGGTAATAATATTTTGAGATGACTTTATTAGAAATCCCCTGTCATTACTAAAGCTATAGACATTATGACTAATGTACAGATTCCTGTTAAGTACACCCGGGATCATCCTGAGGAAAGGTAACATTTCCAGTGGAATTCGGACAATTTAAAAAATTATGCTCTATGAGAAAGATCAAGGGGACTTCAGAGTTTTAATTTTTAGGGAATTTGACTTCATCTTTGGCAGGGAGTTAAATATAGAACCAATTATAGAGTTGATTTTCTTGTAACAAAGTTTTGATGTTAGGTTTATAACAAATAACTTACTTTCTTCCTTCAACTACTAGCTTGAGTATGTCTTGAATGCTGACTGAATACTGTCTGAATGAACCTTTAAAATAAGGTAAAAGTTTGATTGGCATAATTATTTGAAAGACATTTTTGCTTTATATTTCCTCAGTGTTAATTAACCATATTTTCTCTACAGGATACTTTAATTTGAATTAATTGGTATATGTAGACTTATTTGCATATATGCATATAAATATATGTTTGTGCATTCATTTTTGTTAGTTAATTTACATGTACTCAAAACATAAATGGTAAAAAAATTATTGTCAAAATCTTTTTGCTGTTCTATTCAAATCTATTGAAAAGATATAGTACCATTTAGTTTAATTGAAATAAATTTGAAAAGGAACTAGTGACTTAATAATTTCCAGAAACCATTCTATATTAATGCACATACTGAGAGAAACACCAAACAAATACATTCTATAATTGAAGATACAAATGAGCAGAATGTTTATGTCCTAGAAAAGCTAAATGTTAGAGAAAAACAAAACTTATTACAGATGTAGATGTTATGCAACAAAAAGGAAGGTAAATTGTGTAGGGAAACTCTCCAGGGAGAAATAGAATCCTTGTGAAAGAAACAGAAACATGAAACAAAGTCAATAGATGACTAAAAAAGGTGAATATTTATGAATTGCTACTCTGAGGTAAAGTTGAATAGGAAGTTGCCACAGTGATTCTTTTTTATTGTTTTATCAAATTTTTTTTGAAATATTTAGAGATTCAAGAATGGTCTGGAGAGGTCTCTGGTTGCTCTTCAACCAGTTTCTCCCAATGATTATATCTTACCTAAATACAGTGTAATATAAAACTTAGGATATTGACACTGGTACCTTATATGTGTATAGTTCTATCTCATTTTATCATATGTAAATTTGTGTATACACCATCTCAGTAAAGATACACAACTATTCCATCGCAAAATTTCCCTTGTGAACCCCTTCACAGTCACACTTAGCTCCTTTTCCTCTCCCATCAACATGCCTCCCCCAACTACTATTTTATTTTCTATTTGTATAATTTTGTCATTGACACTGTTATATAAGTTGAATCATACAGTATGTAATGTTGGAGATTCCCCTTTTTTCTCCATTCAGCATTATGCCATTGCCAAATTGTTGCATATATCAATATTTTCTTTTTAAATGAGGCATAGTATTCCATAGTAAGCATGTACCACAGTATGCCATTCACCTATTGGAGGGCATTTTTGATGGTTCCATTTTTGAATATTATAAATAAGGCTTCTATGAACATTTGTATGCAGGCTTTTATGGGAATATACATTTTCATTTCTCTAGAATAAATACCTCCCTAATTTCATTTCTCCAGAAAAACTAGTTCCCTTTATATCCTTTTGACTTCTTTCATTTTTATGTATAAATGTCTTACATATTTCCTATACATTATTGAGACCCATATCAGCCAGTATTATACATTCTCTTTCAATCATTAAAAAAAAGGTTAAAGCTAAAAATGAAAGTAGAGGAAAGAATAGTGGTTACTAGAGCCTGGGAAAGGTGTGGAGTAGGAGTGTGGTTGGGAAAGATGTTAATAGGTTCAGGGATACATCTGGTTATGAGGAATGATTTCAGGTGTTCTGTAGCACACTAAGATAACCTATGACTGACAACAACTAATCAAGTATTTCAAAATGGCTAGAAGAAAGCCATTCAAATGGCTTTGAATGTTTCCAATGCACAAAAAAAGACAAATGATAGTTTCCTCAATCCAATGACTACACACTGTGTGTGTACTGAAATATCACACTAAACCATAAATATGTACAATTACTGTATGTCAATTGAAATATGTTTTAAAACAGGCAAATCTATTTTGTTTGCCTATATTTTTGCCCTTTCTGTTGTTCTTTATTCCTGATATTCTGTGATTTCTTTCTTTATTGTTAGCTTTCTGTTGCAAGAAATTCCTTAGCCATTCTTTAAGGATAGGTCTCCTGGCAACGAACAGTTGTTAGCTTTCCTTCATCCGAGAATGTCCTGATTTTCCCTTCATTTCTAAAGGATGATTTTGCTTGATGTGGAATTCTGGATGGACATTTCCTTTTCTTAAAGCATGTCATGCCACTTCCTTCTGGCATCCATGGTTTCTGAGGAGAACTCAGAGTTCTATTCCTTTGCATGGAATAATGTAAATTCTATGCAAATTGTTATATTATATTGTTTAGGGAATAATAACAAGAAAAATATTTATACATGTTCAGTTCAGAAGCAAACATTGTAAGCCTTACTACATTTTCAATTGGGGATTGTATCTAACCAGAGATGCAGAACCAGAGACACAGACAACTGAATCTGCTATGGTGATCATTCCTCAGATCACGGTCATCCTTGGTGCTCCCTCCTTTCAAAGAGTTTTCATATTCTAATCATGCCCTGCAAGAGGACAATTTAGTTCAGCTATCCTTGGATCTTGACACCCTTCATCTGGTTCAGCCTCTGGTGATCCACCTCCTTTCTGGGTCAGGCTGCTTCCACTTATTCACAAAGCAAAAGATCTCATTCCATTATTTTCCTGTACACTTTCAGCTTCTTTCTTGTTAAGATTCTTTAAGGTGAAAGACTTAAACATCACTTTTGTATCATACAAGTCCTATAAAGTAGTAAGACTAAATTCCAAATTAATAACTCAATGTACTTGGACAATTGCTCAGTTATAATTTTTTCTCTGGGAATGTTGAGTTTTACTAAGTTTTAATTCTGTGGCAATAATACTTCTCTTTTTAATGTGTGGACTTCATGTTGTAGGAATTATACTTGTGACTCTTCATTTATCAAGGATTTGGACCTTCCACATCTGGAAAGATCCAAATAATCTATTGGCAAGTGATTTTTCTCTTGAGGCCATTTTCAGGATTGAACAACTGGCTGAGATTTATGATAGATGAAATTATTAGATCATAGCTAGGGTGAACATTGTAATGTGCTATTTTTAGAAATAACATCATTTCAATGCAACTGTGATTGAATTCTTTTGTTGGCCATTATTTTTTTTCTTTTTATAGATTTATTTAGCCAAGAAAATACCTCTCAATGTTCCTTTCAATACATAAAGCTGACTGGGTCATCTGATTTGTCAAAAAGATTGTCTTGGTTTATTCTGGTCTTTAATAATTAATAGGTTTTCCTTTCACACTTAAAAATGTCTTGAATAGGTAAATAAATTACATGGTCCTCCAAATCATCATTCCTGACTATTGAATCCAAATCTTTGTCCTATTGGAATTTTAAGTGTTTTGTATGTGTGTGTAAAAGGTCTAAGTTGTTTATAAAACAAAGTTTGAATGCAAGATGTCTTTGAGAATTTTTCTGAGTTCTATTTGCCAGGATTTTTCTGGCTTCCTAAAAGTCTTTATCAAACCAGGAGTCCAGATGGTCAGTTCTTTGGTCGCACAGAGACAGGGAGTCAAGGCTTGTTTCTGCATGACTACAATCTGTCAAAACTTAACTAGAACAGGAAGTTTCCCCAAAAATTGCATGAACAGAATGTTACCAATTCTTAAACTCTCCAAAGTTTACACATGAGCTACCAGAGAATTGTTTATTTAAATCTAATTTTTCCTATAATATCAACATTCTAGTTATGCATAGCTAATAAAAGTGAGAAACCTTGAAAAGGAGATGACCATTTTCATCCTAGTTCTCAAAGACATGAGTATACTGATTGGTCTAATAAGGAAAGTTGGCTCCGTATGTAGAGATACAGTTGAAGTTTTCCTTAGATATTAATCAAGATTATTACCTAGAAGTATATATATTTTTATGATGAAAGTTGTGTAGGTTTTATAAAAAAGTTAAATAGGGAATTTGGTAAATGTTAGTACAAAAGAAGTAGGAAGAAATAGACAATTTATTTTCTTTGAAATATCTTAAATTCAATATTTTCTAAGAAAAATATTTTGGAAATATTCAGTGAATAACCTCACATGAATTTGAATCCTAGAAACACTTATATTAAAGTTATGAAGTCAGGTAAGATGAGAACATTTTGTGGTCAATATTTAAGTGTTTTGTATTTTAGTCAGGATTGAACTGCAAAGGGTGTTTTGAAATGTGAGCATTTTACACAAATATAAACTCTCTATTCTGGAAAGTGATCCAAATCCAAACTATTTTAAGTTTAGTTTTCTTGATGAGGAAAATATACTTTTTATTATTGTGTTCCTCTTGATGCTTTGTAGTTATAGAAAGGTATCACTTAAATTAAATTTGGCATAGCAAGCTAAAGTGTCTAATAGTTATACCTAGAACCATTTATCTATGAAATAAAACACAGAATTACATAGAGAATTAAGTATACAGGATTATCATACACAAGGCCATTATAACAAATTCCTTCTCTCTAGAGCACAGATTTCTTTTGTTCTTTCCTTAAGACTTATCTCAGATTAGAATATACATTATGTCGGATACATTGAATTTTAATGCAGGAATGTATTAGATAGGGAATTCAGTGAACCCAGTGAAAGAAAACAATATGTTTGCCCTGTAAGACTCTTGAAGTACTTTGGAGACTTGGAGAACTGCCAATTTGGGAGAAATTCTAACATTTAGTTTCTGGAGCAGTGATTGTATTTTGGACCATCAATTGCCACAGAGAGTATGACTGGAAAGAATGCATTTTAGAATAGCCAGGGGATAATGGATGGGTTGAGGAAGAGAAAAGGGACAGCTAGCCTCTGGTGCTGTCATTACTCTGCTCCATAATGAAGTCCTCCTTGCTGAGCATCACTGCCATTCCAAATGCCCTGCCAGCCATTAGAATCTTTCTTGTCACTCTACCGACACAGCAGTTCATTGTCATTGTCTAGAGGCTTCCTTGTGCCAATCTTTATAATGGTGCAAAATAAAATTGAGATGACTCTGTAGGGATGGAGAATTACTTTTTTTCTCCTTGCCTGTAACATAGAGCAATTTTGTTTGTGTCCTTCTTGTTTTTTAAAGATTGTAGAAAAAATTATTCATAATTTAAAATTTTTATTTTTCCATCCTTCTTTTCCTTCTTCTGTCCCTCCCTCTACCTCTACCTCTGTGATAATACCTGCATCCATCCAGTGGGCTGATTTTCATGATGTTGAGATAACAGCCTTGACAGAACTACTGCTCTCCATAGATTTCCTTTGTTCCTGGGCTAAACTCACAAGCTTCACTCCTTTTTTTAGGATGATGATAATTTCTATTGAATGCTTATTCTATATCAAGACATCTTTGAATAGTTTTATGTTAATTAAATCATTTACTGTTTCATTGCTTTCAGTTAGAAACTGATATTATTCTGGTTTTACAGGTGATTAAATTGAGATTAAAAAAAAAAGATTAAGTACATGCCCAAGGTCAAAAGGACAGAGCTATGATGTAATCTTCTCCAAGACCCACTCAGATCTGCTTTCAATAGAATTCAGGCTATCTGTGTTGCAAATAAACATGTCAGGTTATGTTTTAAAATCTCTGATCCCAAACGTTGATTTTAAAAAAGATAGAGTTATGGATTAGGAAAGAACTGCAGGACTTTTAGCACCTCACTAGGAATCTCTGATCATAGTTGTTAACTTAAAGACATAACATAGATTTTAGCAACATGAAAACTAATTGCTTTATGGAACCAAAGAATAATTACTCTGTTTTTAAATTTCACTTGAATTCTGTCTCTCAATCTGACATTTAGAGTACAATTAATTATCTTACTCAGAATTTTTGTTCAAATTTGTTTGTCATTAAAATATTTCAAATATAAGCAGTTTCAAGGAACTTCAAGAATTGTATGTAATTATTTTAAAATCTCAAGAATGAGTCTATATGGTCATTTGATGTTTATGTGCTTTTGAAAACATCTAATAGATTTCTTACTCTAGAAAAGAAGGATCCATCCCATTATGGACAACTGTAGGTTCCCTTCCCCTCCCTGAAAATGTAAACATTTGAAAAATATGTTATTTTATTTTTATTGCATAATTTTTGAAAATATATTTTATTCCAGTTGATTTAGAGCATATATCTTTCTTCATTCAAGTCATACCCTTCTGAAATTCTCTCTTCTTCCTTGATTCTGTTATTCCTTTATTCTCTCTGTAGCAAGTTGATAAAATTTATACTAATTGTAGTGACTCTGTATCCATGCTTCATCTATAGATTGATCTTAGAAGTGGAAAAAATAAAGTATCATCGAAAACTGACTTTTTAAATATTGCTTTCTTCAAAGTTAAGCAATGGGACTTGTTTATTTTTCCTTTGAAGTTTGATGTCTTCACTGCTGGGTTACCGGGATGAAGGTCAAAAAGTTTTCTTATATTCATTCAAATTATCATTGCAAAATTATATTTTAATTAAATTTATATTAGTATCATGATTTTCTCAAGTGGCTTTTATTTTTCTTGGAGTTTCACATGTAGCTTTCTTATATTTTATCATTATACTATTCCCTAGTGTAGGAAGTATCATCTTTTGTAGTTTCCCTTCAATACCTTTTTTTTTTTTTAATTCTATTAACTTGGAATTTCTGTTTCCAAACTTGGAAAATAAAATTCCTACTGGTATATTATATAAATGTTATCTTGGAGCTTTCTACCACTGCTCTTCTGTCCTTAATATTACGTTCCTTTTCATGTTTGGTTTGCTCATCATTTTTGCTGGAGTATATTTTAACTTATTTATAATGGAAATTAAATTTTTTGATTATTGTGTGTTTGAAATGCCTGTGTTTTGCTTTTATACTTGATTAGAATTCTGGCAGGGCACAGAATGGATGCTCAATTAAAATTCAGCTACCCTTGCAACTTCGAAGGGAATTACCCACTGTTGCTAATGACGTGGGTTTTTTTTTTACATTTATTTTTTATTAATTTTTAATTTGTTCTAATTAGTTATACATGACAGTAGAATTAATTCATGTATTATGATAAGTCATACATAAAGGGAGTATAATTTCTCATTTTTCTGAGTGTACATGTTGTAGGATCACATCTGGTTATGCAGTCATATATGTACATGAGGTAATAATGTCTGTTTCACTCTACTATCTTTTGCCCTCCCTTCACTCCCCTTTAGCTAAAGTGAAGTAATTCTATTCTTTCCTAGGGCCCCGCTTATTGTGAATTAGTATCCACACATCAGAGAAAACATTCAACCTTTGGTTTTTAGAGTTTGGCCTATTTCCCTTAGCATGATATTCTCCAACTCCATCCATGTAACAGCAAATGCCATAATTTCTTTCTTCTTTAAGGTTAATAATGTGTATATGTATATATATGTAATATATACATGTATATATAATATATGCATATATAACATATATACCCCATTATATATGTGTGTATATATACACATATATACACCTCATTTTCTTTATCCATTCATCTGTTGAAGGACACCTGGGGTGGTTCCATAATTCAGCTATTGTGAGTTGAGCTGCTATAAACATTGATGTGACTGTGTCACTGTAATATCTGATTTTAAGTCCTTTGTGTATAAACTGAGAAGTGGAGTAATATAAACTGGGTCATATGGTGGTTCCATTCCAAGTTTTCTGAGGAATCTCCATACTGTTCTCCATAATGGTTGCACCAATTTGCAGTCCCACCAACAATGTATAAGTGTACCTTTTCCCCCACATCCTCACCAACATTTTTTGTTGCTTATATTCTTGATAATTGCAATTCTGATTAGAATGAGATGAAATCTTAGAGTAGTTTTGATTTGCATTTCTCTTATTGCTAGAGATGTTGAACATTTTTTCATATATTTGCTGATTGATTATACATCTTCTGTGAAGGGTCTGTTCAGTTCCTTAGCCCATTTATTGATTAGTTTATTTGGTTTTTTGGTGTTAAGATTTTTGAGTTCTTTATGTACCTTACAGATTAATGCTTTATCTGAGGTGTATGTGGTAAAGATTTTCTCTCAATCTGTAGGTTCTCTCTTCACATTATTGACTCTTTCTTTTGCTGAGAAGAAGCTTTTTAGTTTGAATACATTCCATTTATTGATTCCTGATTTCACTTCTTGTGCTTTAGGGGTCTTGTTAAGGAAGTCAGATCCTGGGCTGATATGGTGAAGATTTGGGCACACTTTTTCTACTAGTAGTCACAAGGTCTCTGTTCTAGTGCCTAAGTCTTTGATCCATTTTGAATTTCATGCAGGGTGAGATATAAATGTTTAACTTCATTTTATTAGATGTGGCTTTCCATTTTTCCCAACTCCATTTGTTGAATAGGCTATCTTTTCTCCAGTGAGTACTTTTGGTGCCTTTGTCTAGTATGAGATAACTGTATTCATTGTCTCTGTGTCTTCTCTTCTGTACCATTGATCTGTGTGTCTGTTTTGGTGCCAATACTATGCTGTTTTTATTACTACAGCTCTTTAGTATACTTTAGACAGAAGAAAGAAATTAAAAGTATATCAATAGGTATAGAAGAACTCATACTATCACTGTTTGCCAATGATGTGATTCTGTATTTAGAAGATCCAAAAATTCCACCAAAAAACTTGGAGAACTAATAAATGAATTCAGCAAAGTTAGCAGGATATAAAATCAATACTCCTAATAAAACATGTCCCTATACATCAATAATGAATCCATTGAAAGAGAAATTAGGAAAACTACCCCATTCATAGTAGCCTCAAAAAAAAAAAGACTTCTATAATGAAAACTACAGAACACTAAAGAAAGAAACTGAAGAAGACCGTAGAAGATGGAAAGACCTCCCATGCTCCTAGATAGGCAGAATTAATATTGTTAAAATGGTCATACTACCAAAAGGGTTACACAAATTTAATGCAATTCCTATTAAATTCCCAATGACATTCTTCATAGAAATAGAAAAACAATTATGAAATTCATTTGGAAAAATAAGAGACTGAGAATAGTCAAAGCAATCCTTAGCAAGAAGAGTGAAGCAGGAGGCATCACAATGCCGGACCTTAAATTATACTACAGAGCTGTATTGATGACAAGTTTAATGGCAGTTGGTATCTTGAGTCTGCAGGTGAGTGGTTTTCTCTATCCATTGGCTTCTAGTTTCTTCTCTTTATTGATTCTGTTATAAAATTTCATGATGATATATCCATATTTGGATCTTCTTACCCATATCTACCTTTAAATTTAAAGGATCTTCCATTTTAAAGTTCTTTTTTCATCTCTGATAATTTTTTCTTAGTTTTTTAAAGTAAATTATTTTTAACTTCTTCTTCTTACCCAAATGTTAGCAAATCTGATGTTTTTCCTCAAATTTATCTTTTAGCCTTTTCTCTGATACAATTTTATTTTTAGTTTTTCAAATTATGTTTTGAATTTCTGAAAGGGCCATTGATTGTTTTGTAAATTTGTATTTGGGCTTATGTTTAATATTACCACCATTACCACCAACCAAATTTGCCATTAAGTAGGAGGTTATTTTTTTTACACATGTTCAGTCCAGGGATGCTTGCAGATATGTGGTCATTAGCCATCTGTCTTGTGGTTGCCATTTTTGACACATTTCTCATGGTCAGGCCCCATGGTTGAAGATGACTATTTGAATTTCAGACATAACTACTCTGTTCAAACTAGAAGTAACAGGAGAGGAAGAGAAAAATATTTCACCTTTCATTTAAGAAACTTCAGAAATTCTATCTAACACTCTCAGCTACAAGTCATTTCCCAAAATTAGTATCATAACTTCCCATTAGTTTCAGGGAAGAATGATAAGTGTAAGTAGTTGAGAAAAATGTGTCCAGCAGAAAATCAGATTTCTTTTTTGCTAAAGAAGTAGAAGCTAAACATTGAAAGTAAGTTATCTATCACATTCTGTTTACCACATTATATGATGCTCTGCTTTCACAGCATCCTGTGAATTAAATGTTTTCTATGAAGTCTTTGAAAGTACTGATATGAATATAAAATATTTCCTGACTTGCATGAGTTGTTATTTTTATATTTGGGGCTAGTTGGGACTACTTACTTACATATTGGTCTTTTTCTTACAGTTGGATTTCTTAATATAAATGGTGAGAATTTTTTATGATACTATTGAAACTGAAGAACTTTTTTTGATGATTATAAGGCTCTGGTTTAGTTTTTCTGTCAGTTTATAACATGGACCTATTTTCCCAATAGACCTCTGCAGGGAGTGGGAGTCTACCAGTTTGAATGATGGACCCTAGCATGCCTGAACAAGTCTTTGGGTGAAGACTCCACTTATTTTCTAGCCACCACATGTTCCGATTATAACTTTGGGAACCTGGCTATTGGTGCCAATTCAAATTCTGTGCCCCAAATTCCTAAAAAAAAACAAATATTCTATCTTTTCTAGTTCACTGATACCAAGTAAAATGCCTGGGAAAAAAATCCCCTTTCAGTATTAGAATAGGATTTTACCACTGTGTATACTTGATATGACATTTTAAGGTCTTTCCTTACAGGAATCAAACTGTTCTTTCAATTATGGGGTTTCAAATCTTAGAACTAGCTTGGGAAACAGAGGAAGGGCATGACTTTATGGGGGTGCCTGTCCATACTCTCCTGTCATCCACTCTTTTCTTCTTTTGACTCTTTTAAATCAAACATTATGTGTTGGTTTCCATCTCTCTTGCCAATGGGGACACTGTGCTCTCTTAACTATCATTATAGCTTTATAAGGATTGCCAGCTACTCAAGTCTCTACTCTTGTGATAATTGCATCCATCTTGCCACTGATGGTTAAGTGCTGACCCTCTATTATTCCAGTATCCTATCATCTCCATTGTCATTTAGAACCCATTTCTGTAACAGCATCTCCTTTTATCTGTCTTGGGCTAGAGAGGACAGCCATCACAGAGCTTCTGAACAATGTTAGTAGCCTTTTCACTAGAGCAGTATACATTCTATGGTAAATGGGGAGTCTTTCACTCCATCTCCAGGAAATGCAGATGGCTGGTGAGTTTTGCAGCCTTGTGTAGTACATCAGTACACCTGCTTGAGCCTTTTAGTTCCTTTCAACCCTATCTTCCATGTCAGTTTTGGAATTTTATTTAATTTACTGTGGGACATGACCTCTTCCAAGCTTTCAAAAGCCATCCTAATAGTGTGATAGCTCCATTTCCTGAAATTGGTCAGATAATTAAATCCTGTATCATGGAATACATACACAATTTGTCTCATAATTACAAACTCCCATTTTCCCAACTTTTGTTCTGTATCATTCCTCCTTTATATATCACCCTCAGGATCTTGTTCCTTATAGACTATGCCACTGCATACAGTCATATTTCCTAGCTGTTATGATGGTATTTGACCTTTATTATAGGCCTGATTGTCAAGAAGAGAAATGAGAATGGACCCTAATAAAAGGAATTTTGTCTCATAAGATGTTTGATTGATCTGCTGGTGCCTCTGAATCATCTTTAACCAGAAGTTGCTCCTATTTTCTAATGAGAATTGGGTCCCTTCTGCCAGTTTAGTGGAATTTAGAGCATCTGGAGTTCAAGGATTTCAACTACATCTACAAAACTTTTCAAATCTCAAGTCTGTCAGTCCCATTCATTCCCTATTAGGAGTCTGACTTTGGCATATGGGACTCACTGGAAATAAGTACTTTTTAGGATAGAATTGTTTTATAAATGGACTGTGACAGTTTCATGCTTATCTCTGGCAACATCTGGAATTATAGCACTGCCTCTTGGCCAGATGAAAGTAGCAGGTAAATGTTTTATAGCATGCTGTTCAAATTTTAGAACTCCACTGTTAGGACCCAGTGTTATGTTTTGTATATGAGGTGTTCCCTAAAACCTCATGTGTGAGACAATCCAAGAATGTCCAGAGGTGAACAATTAGATTATGAGAACTGTAACCTAATCAGTGGATTAATCCATTTGATAGATTAATGCTTTGAATGGGTTAATGGATGATAACTATAGGCAGGTAAGGTATGGGTAGAGGAAATGAGGTAGGAGTTTAGAGATGTCAAGGTGATGGAGGCAGGGTACAAGAAAAATATCCACTGGAGTATAAGATAGGGAGATGAGTCATCATGTCCCCATTTACCTTAAGTCCTTTTACCATGCCAACTCTTGTCACTGTGGGCTTATCCCATGACAACTGCTACTGAGGATTTATTGTCATGGTAATTCCCATCACAAGTTCTGTCTTCTAATTAGGTGAAAATATTCAACAGAAATTGATTCTACCTAGGTGAAAATAAATTGACCAATGGAAACGAATAGTGCAAGGTCTTCAATCAGGTCTTCAAGGAAGGGGACAAGGCACAATTCAGCATATAAGATTAGACTCACCCAGGCACTGGGGCCTTGAGCCACTCTTCTTGCTAGGCCTGCTCCACTCTACTTTGAAGATTGAACTTTCACTTTCACTTTCAATAAATCTCCACTTTGCCTGTCACTTCTGTGTGTCTTGGTCAGTTCTTTCTTTGGGATGCTGAGAACCTGAACCCCAACTGGACACCCCAGTAGTATCAGGTAGGTCAATAGAGATGTGTACTTTATATTATCCCTGGCTCCTTGCACTGAAGCTCTACTTCCTGGCTGCCATATCATGAACTGCTTTGCTCTGTCACACTCTTCTGCTATGATTCTGTCTTACTTGGGCCCAGAGCAATGTAATTGTCTAACCATGGACTGAATGTCTGAAACCACGAGTCAGAGTGAACTGTTCCTCCTTTAAGTTGTTCTTGTTGGGTTTGTTGGTTGCAGAGACTCAAAGCTGACTAACATGCCCTGACTGGTTTGTATGTTGATGGCTCATATCTAACATAATGCCTGCTTTGAATAAGACTATAAAGGGACAGAGAACCCTGCTGGGAACGGTTAAGATGTTCTCCCCAGACCAAATTTAATTGCACAAATTTTGGAAGTTCAGTTCAGAGACAAAATATGCCTTTGTGTGAATAAGAAGGACCCTAACTAGCAATGCTGGGAAATTCTCAGACTCTGATGCTTGTTTACATTCTTTGCCTTTAATAAAAATCTTACATGAATATGCCCTGTGGAACCCTGTGTGTCCTCTTTCAATTAGCAGACCCTATTGTAAAATTTGCAATGTTTAACATTTTCTGAATTTTCTGCTCTTATGATTTATTTTTGAGTCCAATCCTCTATTCCATCTGGTCTCCATTCGCAGATCAGGGATTTGCTAAATGCTGCCAAGGAGGGCCTTTGGTTTTTAAATGTTGTCCCTAATTGGTGATTAATCATTCTGGGCCTGTCATTTTTTTCTCTTCACGAATTGATGACACTCAGTTATAGTCACCAAATTTAATAATCTATTCCCTCATTCTGCATACTTTTATTTTTTCTTTTTGCAGTACTGGGGCTTGAGCCCAGGGTCTTACACGTGCTGGCTCAGCCTTACCACTGAGAGCTGTATTCCCAACCATACTCATACTTCCTAAATGCAGAAATATTGCATAAGCCAATGTGCACCTTCCATTTTTATCCCATCCTGGTTAACTAATGAGCTTTAACAATTGCACTGTTGTAGTATGTCATGGGCTATACATTGTCTATATACCTCCTAAAAAGGAGTCCCTTGCCAGATTTCTATTGACTGAGTCATATCCAGAATGTCTTACTAGAACCAACTTCCTATGAGAGAAATTACTGTGAAGTAATCAAAAGTACATATTCGCAAATGTTTGAAGATGAGTGTATTGTCTGTAAAAATAGAAATGTGTGTATTACTACAGTTTCATTAAATTTGTTCTTTTTTCTCACCTATTTGTACATGTGTAGTGGTCCTCGATATATTTTTCAGGAGGGAAGTAAGACAAATAAATGTATAATTTTATCTAGAAATGGAAGTCATTTTTTTTTTACCCTTCACATAATACTATTTGTTAGGACAAATCATTTATTCTGCATTCTAATTTCTTGTATTTATTCATAGGAAGGAATATTTCAGATAAATTTGGCAACACCAGGGTTTTATCAAATACATTAATTCAGTTGAAAATCAGTATAACTTATGACTTGAAAACACAATTGCTAAATAAAAATTTTAATTTACTACATCAATAATATGAAAGTATTCAAATATAAATTAGTTTACATTAGACTTAAAGCCTTCCTGAGATCAGGATTTTTTTATTCCTTTTTGAAGTAATTAGAGAAAATATTGAGCACTTTAGACCTTTTTTCTCCCACATATTTATTGGTGCATTATAGTTGTACATACTGATGCCATTTTTTTGTTAAATGTTCTTTTGTGCAAACAATACAATTAACAACATAATTTCAGCAGTATTCCCACCAAGCACTTCCCCCCTCCTTTTTTCCCACCCCTTGAACTCCTTCCTCTACTGATCTCCCTTTCGTTTTCATGAGATCCACCCTCACCTTTCTTTTCCTTTTCCCCTCTAGCTTTAGCATATGAGAGAAACATGACCCTTAACCTTCTGAGTTTGACTTATTTTGCTTACTTGAAACATTTTAAATATTAATTTTAACTAATTATCTTGTTTATTAAAGAAACTAGAGAAAGCGGTCAACTACTAAAAGATGAAGACATTGAGGAAGGGTCAAAGTAGGTTAAGGGTTGTAAATATCATCTGGTCCACTTTAGTGGGGAACTTACCCATTACTACCTATTGATGTCCTGGGGGTCCTGTTTGTGAGGACCTTTACAAACAAAGGCCCAGAGGAGACTTAAAATGTGGAATCTACTCCAAAGATCAATTAAAAATGATATGATGGCATCTTGTGACAATTTACTATACAATGAATGTAGTCTATGGAAATTGCTGGATGTGTATATTAAAAAATGTGATTCATGTAACTTATGTATGGAAAGTGGCAAGTGCATCTAAGTAATTTTTTCAATGACTGGCTTTATACTACTTGTGTGAAATTCCACTGGTCATCAGCAAATTGCTGAGAATTCCAGCAGTTTTAAATCAAGCTAGTTATTCCCCTGAATTTCTATAACATGTAATTTTCTATTTTGAATATATAAGCTAGTAGTTTCTGGTGATTAAATTTTTTTCATTTGTAGGTCTTATTTATATTTCATCTTAGTTACATATTGATCTGGTTTTTAAAATCATGTGGGTTCTAACTTTAAAATTAAATCATCAGATGCAACATGTAAAAAAAAATCCCAATTGTGTCATATTTCAAAATGTGGCACAGTGTCTAGATAATGGTAGGCAGCCAATAAATATTTGTGAAATGAATACAAGAAGAGAAAATAATCTGAGAAGATAATATTTAAAAAAAATTTTATTTCAGGTGTTATTGCCCATTATTTTATTTTCTAAAAGGATGTAGGAAATACATGTTCAATGTAGTTATATTCTGACTCTACCAGCATTTGTGTAATTTCATTTATCTGAGAAATTTAGAAAAATATGAT
This sequence comes from Glaucomys volans, assembly GCA_020662805.1. NCBI lineage: Eukaryota > Metazoa > Chordata > Mammalia > Rodentia > Sciuridae > Glaucomys > Glaucomys volans. The sequence goes on along the minus strand of JAJEJO010004862.1, from coordinate 12,860 downwards.
TTTTTAAACTTTTTTATTTACCATAAACAATTGAAATCAACTCTTGGAAATTTATTCATGCATTCTGTGATGTACTTATTCAAGGTATTTATTAGCTATTGTATGTGTACTATGTTAGAACTGGGGTTTGTAACTGTAAACAAGGGAACTACAGATCCTGATCTTAGCAAACTCTGGATTATTCACTGAAGATAGGTATAAATGAATCCAGAAAATAAAACACTACAAGTAAAATGTGATACTAAAGGAGTATATGTATTTTAAGAACAGATAGCAGGGATTCCTAATCTAATGTCTATGTGACATTTAGAGATTGAAGAATGAGTTGAGATAATAATGTAAATAGCAAAAGAAGGAGAAAAGAAATACATATTTCAGGTAGAGGCAGAAGCACAGGCAGCTAACTGAACTGTTATTTTATGCCAAACTAGCAAAATGTTTCCCCATAAACCCTTTTTTCTTTATGCTAGAGAGTGGTAAGAAGAGATGAGAAAAAAGGGTCTAGTCAAGGAATTAAAATTGACTTTCCCTAGTATTTCCCCCCTTAATTAGAAGGCTTTTTAGTCACCTTGACATTGCTATGACCAAAAGACCTGACACAAACAATATAGAGGAGGAGAAGTTTATTTTGGCTCATGGTTTCAGAGATTCAGTCCATGGTTGGCCGACTCTACAAGTCAGGACCCATGTTGAGGCCGAATAGCATAGTGGAAGGGCTTGGCAGAGGAAAGCAGCTCTGGACACAACAGCCAGGACATAGAAAGAGAGCTAAACCCGTCACACACCGGCTCCCGTGACATATTTCCTCCAGTCACAAACTACCTGCCTACATTTCTGCCCAGTTAATCCATATCAGTGGATTAATGAACAAATTAGGGTAAATCTCTCATAATCCAATTATTCCACCTCTGACCAGTCTAGCATTGTTTCACACTTAACCTTTTGGGGGACACTTCATTCATATCTAACCTATAAGAGAAGACAAGGAAATGACACAAACCTGAAGAAATAGTTTTCAGACTGTAGAAGACTTGAAAGCCCTATCAGGGGATTTGGGCCTAAACCTTCGAACTTCCTTATGAAGCGAAGGCAAGATCATCTTATGGGAGTAAGACAAGCTGTATAAAGGAAGGATGAAAGTTTTAAAAGAGGAGAAAATATGAAATATATTAGTGTGTTCTTGTCGATTTTATGTCTCAATAACTTTCCATTGTTAAAAGCGGAGTATCAAAATTTCCTAATCATTTTATATTTCTCTTCATTTCTACCTTAAAATGTTAATTTTTGCTTATATACTTGAGTGTTCCAATGTTGAGTGCATATGCATTTAGAATTGTTATATACTCTTGATGGATTGACCCCTTAATCATTATACAATGACCTTCTCTGTCTCTTATGACAGTCTTTAAGGTCATTTTGAAATATGTATCTACCCTCAGCCCCCATGTTCTTTGGGTTTCCATTTGTAACACATATTTTTTTTTCTTTCCATTTTCCATATATGTGTGTCCTTCAAGATGAAGTAAGTCTCTTGTAGGCATCATGTAGTTGGGTCTTATATTTTGATCTACTCAGCCACTCTACATCTTTTTATTAAAGAATTTAATCTCTTATATTTAATATAATTATTGATAGCTTAGAACTTATTGACATATTTGTTAATTGATTTCTGACTATTTTGTAGGTCCTTTTTTCCTTTCTCTATTGTCTTCTTTTGCCATGTGATGATTTTCTGTAGCCATGTACTTTGATTCCCTTCTCTTCATCCTTTGTGTATATACTACAGATTTTGATTTGTGGTTAAACATGGGACTTATTCAAAATATATTCTATTTTAAGTATAGAATATAGTCTATTTTCATATAGTCTATTTTAAGATGATAACAACTTAATTTCAATTGCATAGAAAAATTCTGTTCTTTTACTCTACATCATGACTGAATGGATGAAAAACAAGATCAAATTCTGTGCTGTCTATAAGAGAACCACATTAGATGCAAGGCTAAAAGTGAAGGTTAATGACAGGCACATGGGTTCCATGATGTGCAAACTGTGGAGTCCTTAGAGGTGAAAGCTGTGAAAGGGGTCCATGGAAGATACAATGGCTATTGGTTTCCTTCACTGCTGAGATCCTCTGTAGAGCAGGCCACTGATGACCGTGGTGGCATCTGCCATGTGGCTGATATGAAGAGCCTTCCACTTTCTTTGTTGCTAGCTGTGTCCAGAAGACTCAGTTATGTGGATCTCCTCAACAATCTGGCTGTAGTGAAGCAGAAAAAATCTGCTGGGCAGTGCCCTGAGAGGTTGGAAAAGCTCATTGCTTATTCCATTCTCCTTTTTCTCTGTAAGGGAAACCTGCAAGCATCATGGTACTGAGCTATGCTGGCATGAGGAAAGGGATAATACAGAGAAAATGAGAATGTTCCTCCTAACCTTTCTGTGTGGTGGTTCTCGGCTTCTTGGTCCATTGTGCCATTACAGCTTCTTAACTAGTCTCCTGAAGTATCCTACAGCTATTTTAGTTTGTGGATAGCTTTCTAATTATTTTTCTGGTGGGATGAAGTGTGGGATTTTGTACTCTGTGATCTTGCTAATGTCACTCCCAGATTTCTAAGGTCTTTTTAAATAACTTAGCCTTCTATGGAAAAAAAAAAAAAAAACAAATAATATTGTGAGGTTTTCTTTGCTTAAACAATAAAAAGTGTGAAAACATTTGACATTACCCAGACATTCACAATACAGAATTAATTAGGAAAGTGGATAAATAGCATTCAGATAAGGATTTTTGTTCTGCTCTTTAATATCGTGTTTATATTTTTGATTGCATCTAAGATATGGAAGTTATAAAGAAATATCTTAATTCAAACACATACAAATAATGGTTTGAAGGCTTATGGTGTGAGATATTTAAACTCTCTAAACATTAAAAATGACGGATTGAAGGCATATAGTGTGATTTGTTAAAACGCTCTAAAACAAGCAGCTAATTTTCATACCTCCTTACAGAGTTTTAGGCCTAGAAATGTTTTCTTAAAGTAGTTGTGTATATGTAGAGTATTTTTGCTTTGTTCGAGGAATTTCAAGTACGAGAACCAGTTCTCTACAGCTAGAGTTTACTTTGTGATTCATCCCTTGGTCCACTGGCTGTGGTAATCACAGGTACACTTTTTTTTTTAGGTTAAAACATCCAGCAGTCTTCTGTATTCTTTCTGTGAATTAGACTATGAATACCTTTAAGGATGGAGTAGCATACATCTGGCTAGATATATCCTTGCAATCTGTTTTAATCAAGGAAACAAGAACAACCAAAACACCTTTTAGGTTAAAATCTGTATCTCCTAAAATGCCATACATTATAGCCAAAAGATAGGATAAATATACCGATTTTAAAATCGAGTGTTTACAGAATTATTTTGGCAGTTCATTGTCACAGATTTCACATCTAGATCGGGAAGGTTGAGTTCCAATGACAAAGATGTCCTCCCGTTTGGCTTAAGTTTCTTTAGAAGACCCAAGGAAGATTGAATACTAATGAAACGGCTTACAAACTGATTTTTATAGCTGAATCGAATCTGACTTTTTCATCACCCTGTTTCTGATTGTGTGCTTAAAAAAAAATTACTGATAACTTAATGATGAAAAAAGATTCTTTTTTTATTTACCCTCACGTACAAACAGTTTAGTATAATATAAAACAGCTCTCAGTCACAGTTAGCAACATAAACCCATTCTTTCTCCCCTGCTTTAATAAATGGTATGTGTATATATATATATATATATATATATATATATATATATATAGGTGTGTGTGTGTGTGTGTGTATATGTGTGTATGGATGTATATATAAAGAAATGACCAGCAATACTAAAAAACACACAGTTTAGTGAATGGGGTTTTATCATATGTGTGCATATATGCTTCTAGTGTCCTGTGGCTCCAAAATTGAAAATGAAAAACTGACCAGTTCAACTACTGACAGTTCAGTAGTTAGTGAGAAAAAAGATTTTTCTCTTTCTTCTCTTTTTTCTCATCTTGTCATAAAAAGATGTTTATATTTCTCTGGTATCTGAATCCGTTCGAGGTGTTCAGGTCTTTATATCTCAGTGTAGAACTTGGCTTTTCTTTGTACTTTATGAGAAGTAGAACCCTCAAGGTTGATGACTTTTTTGTGGTTTATTTTTAAAGTAAAACAAATTAATCCAATCTATTTCATTGACTTAAACTCGATGAAAAGGCTATGGCTGACAATACTGATTTATTTTTAAACTCCAGCAAAGTTGCTTTGTGTTCCAAAGAGATATCCTAAAGGAAAATGAACTCATTCCACTCATTCACAAAATTCTTGGACTTGAGGTGAAATTATCTGAAAAAATTAATAGATCCCTTCATGGATGTTCTTCTTCCTTAGAGAAAAACATTGAAATATTCCAGAATGATTACAGAAAACAAAGTGTTATGCCAGTGAGTTCAAGCCCATTGATTAAGTCCCATGACAGATTTAAACGTTTTTTCTATTTCATGATCATAAACTACACCCTAGATTAACCAGCCATTTCTGGAAAATGTTTATTGCTTTTGAAGTTTAGAAAAAAACAATTTAGATAGAGAAGTTCATGTTGAGCATAAAAATAATCATATTATCATTTTTATCAAAAATTTAAGATTATTCATGGTAGTAATGATTATGTGCTGGTGATAGGAGAAAGAAAGACATAGTGATCTGTCTCATCAAAATTGCAGTGGGTTTATTTGGTTCTGTGTACTAGAGTGCAAAAGACATACTTCACAAATTTTTGAGTGGTAAAGAGAAAACAACTTACTTAGGTATTACCTGGGGCAGTGACACCAATGTTCAGATGGTAGGAACAGAATGGAAAGTTTTGGGAGAAATAAGGGATGGAGTGGTTTATAGGAGGGATGATGCAGAAGGTTTGATAGCAGGAAAGGAGAGTGTGTTTGTTGGAATCCTGGCCAGAGGTGTTTTGATGTAGCAGAGTCCAGGGAGGGAAGCCGTGCCTGGGAAGATTTGAGTTTGTTGCCTTGGCATTTTTGAAAATTAAGAATATTGTTATGAAAACTGTTATTCTGTTGAGACTAAAGAGACAATTAAGACTTTCAAATAGGTGATTAGGTGTGTGAAACATTGTTTAGGAAATTCAAGAGTTTGCAAAGTCGAATACAAAATTACTATTCATAATGTAGATCAAACCATGTAATTTCCCCACCAAAACCCCTCTGATGCTTTCCCACTTCAATTAGACTCAAGTTGGAACTCCTCACTAATATATAAGTCCCTGCACAGCTGGTTGTTCTGTATCTCCAAATTCATATTTTTTCTAAATATATTTTTAACTTTTTAATAGACATAGTAATTGCACATATTTATGGGCCACAGTATGATATTTTAATACATGCATTTACCATGTAATCACATCAGGGTGATTAGTATATTTATCACTTCAGAAATTACCATTTGTGTTGTCAACATTCAAAATCTTCTCTATTGGCTATTTTAAAATATACAATTAATTGCTGTCAACCATAGTTATTCTATTGTGCTATGGAACATTACCAGTTATTCCAACTATTCAACTACCCCCCCCGTACCCATTAGCCATCCTATGTATATATTATCTAATTATTTAATTTTATCTGCCTTTAACATCAGTCACACTCTGCAACATCATCCTGAGATTTATATTGATTTATTTGCTTGCTTTGGGTCCACCTCCTCTTTATAAGCTCCATAGGAATGGGATTTCTGTGTATCTTTATTCATGGTTTCATACTTAGTGCCTAAACAATGCCTTCAATACATACTCAATAAATATTGGTTAAGTAAACTAATGAATTAGAATGGATTGAGTTTGGAATTCAAAACCTAAAGTTTCCCAATGTAAATAAATCAATGCCCTAATATATAATTAAAGCACTGAAAATTCACATAATCCATACTGAGAGCATCTGCAATACTATAACAAAATTATTTGATGATCCAGACAGTTGTGGAATCAAATGAAAATAATGGATTTAGTGTGCACAGGCTCCTTTGAGAGAAAATGGATATGCTATGCAAGCAGTATTTTTGGTCATGGAAGTCAATGACATGGAAACATACTTTTCTATGAATGATTATATTTGGTTCAAAGTGTAAAGTTAATATTCTAGTTATAATTTGTGGAGAGATAACTTGGCATGAATATGTACTTTCAGTGACTTTCTGAATCACTTATAATTATTTATTATTATATTTTAAACTTGAACCATAGTAAAATGGGCCTATTTCATGAAAAATTTTGCAAAGATTTTGTGATGTACTATGTGTCATCCCAAACCAATAGCATTCCTGAATAATATAAATCGGAAAACAAAACAAACAAAAGATTGCTAATGCTCACTGAAATTGCATAAATGCACCCCCCCACACTTTTACAAGCTCTCCTTATTTTGACTACATTGGTCCCTAAAGGTAAGTTAAAAACCAAACTCTGAACTAATAAAAGTTTAGCTTTCCAAATTTTAATGGAATTATTCATAAACTTATTTTCAAGTATTTGAAGTTAGATAAACTGTCCTAAATATTTCCTGGTCTCTATTATCTGGGTAGCTAAATGTTTAAAAATCAAAGACTACTTTTAAGTATAATGAAGGAAAAAGTACATTTTAGAACAAATTTTAGAGACTCTTAAGAGGAAATCGCAATACTTTAATTTTTTTATATTCTTTTGAAGTGCCGACACATTTAGTTACATAGGAAGAGCCTAACTTTGTCTTCTATATGCTATACAGTTTAGTGGAATGAGAGACTGAGACCTGATTTGCTGTGATAGTTGCTTTACCAAACTTTAGAAACAAGAGTGATAACAATCTGACTGGTGGTTTTCAAAGCATAGGACAAAATTCTTTAAGAACCCTTCAGGTAATTCAGAAACTGATCCAAACTCTAAAGTAAAGTAAATTGTTAGATTATTGTGAGATTCCCTGGCATTAGAAGAAAAGAAAAAAAGAACAAGCATTGTTTATTTTGTCACAAACCTCTGGGACCTCACTAAGAATGACTTGTGGGCAGCTGCATGAACTCAGACTGTTCTTGCTGCCACAAATACCAACTTGAATAAGATACGACACGGTTGGATCCCACCACGTCTTAGCTTTCAACTGCAGAAAGAAAGGCTACCCACAAGGACAAGTCAGACAGAAACGGGAAAAGGGACAAACAAATCACAACAAAACAGAAAAATCTTACTAAAAAAGGCCTTGTCTGGTATTCTGGCTTTGTCTTTACTTCTCATAATACCTACCAACAGTTCAGTTGAATGTGCATGGTTGTTTTCATGCTGTAAGATTAAATGCAAAGATTGACTTTTCCAAGCGCTAAGGGTCAAATGTCATAGTTCTGAAGTATAAAAACATGTGGGAGTGGTTGTGGTCATAGTTTTAGTCTTTGAAGTGATTCGAAGGAAAACATAGGAAAAGTACGAGTGGATTTGTATTACTAATCTGTTATATGTGTAAGTCAAAATTCATATGACCTAAAATGAGTCTGGAACCCTCAGACAAGCCATCCCCCCTCCCACCCCCATGAATGAAACTATGCCAGGTAATACTTGTTTGGGATTGCTATTACAGGCATCCCTATTGCTTTTTTCCTGATCCTGAAAAGGATGACACTAATCAGAGCATCTCCTGTGTTCACTAGAAGCCTGGTTAAGTCAGAGAGGAGATGGATTCAAAGAACCCTCAGTGTCCCACATTGTGGCCCATCTGTTGGACTGAGGTCTTTGTGGCTGATTTTATCATTAGTTCTTTGATAGTCAACTCTGGAGGGAAAAGTCTTAGAACTCTCCACAATATATTTCAACAATTTATTTTTAAAGTAATTTTGAAAGGGAGAAACTGATCTATAGAAGCAGGAAATATCAGCAAGCATTTGACCGTGTTTTCTCTTTTTCCTAGGCATAGGCAGCACAATTTTCCTCATGATGTTTTATCATTTAGTTACTGCTGCCTGAAGTGTTGGTACATCTCACGTGGTACATTTGACTTTAAAATATTAGTCTGAAATTAAAACAAAAAAGTAAAGTAATTTCATAAGGTACACTCAGGGAGAGACTTTATTACATAGGTCAGTGAAGACTCAGCATCCTTCAGTGCTCTGATAACAAAATATATATAACTCAGAATTTCATTTAAGTCTATGCCTTAATTTATATTATGTTAAATATTCCAGTAACCTCAAGAAAGAAGGGAAAGAAGGAAAATATTAATACTCTGTTATATCTCAACATTTTCACTGTTTGTGATTACTAGCCCAATTTTGTCATAAAATTCCATAAGTGCAAATAAAATACACTAAAATATCAAGGGGAGTGACACCCACATTTTTACCTGCCTCTCAGTGTCACCCAAAGTTGTTGGTAGGTGTCATGAAATAATAACTGCCCAGTAGCTCATTAGTTCAATACCAACTACATTTAAATTTAAAATTAGAGCATGGAGAGTAAGTGAATATGCTTATGAGAAAAGTTTTGCTGAACTGATGTACAAACCTATGCATATTGCATCTTGCACAAGAACCTTGGGCTGAAGAGCCTTGCTTCTCCGATCAGTCCATGTCCCTTATATGGGGATGCATTCAACAAGATAAGATGATTTGTTCCAATATATCCAGTACATTTTGGCCAGTGGTGGTTCTTGATTTAGGTTATGGTATTATAATCATTTCTAAGAACAACCATTCTGGAAGAGTCAGTTCAAAAAATTTAAAAATCTTTAAGTTAGTTGTAAAGATAGATGATTTGAATTTGTCAGATAATTATAATGATTTTGAAGTTTTCTTCCTAGGTTATGAAAATAACTCCTTCCAAAGGATGCTGGAGACTTTTTTTAAATACTAGCACCAGTAATCTTCACTTTTTATTCTATTAGCTCTTACAATAGTAGTCCATAATGTATGTCAAAGTTTACCTTGTGATTTGCAAATTTCTAATGTTCACCTAAATCTATAAGTATGAAAGATAATGTATTATTTTATTCTTAAAATATGTGAAACTCTTGTTTTCAGAATTGATGTATATGAACAATGAATACTTTCAATTTGTCATTGGAAGTGCTTCATTCATAGTTTGTGAGATATGTATGATATATGCTATATAAATGTATATGTATTTATGAAATAAAAAATTGTTTCTATTTTACCTTGATATTATAGAAACTGTACAGATATATATAACAAAACTATACCAATTATATTACTAAACAATTATAAACTTAGTTTAGTTATTACTAAATAGTTATAAACTAAATAGTTTTATTCCTTATATTTATTTCAGAATTATTGAGTGTATTTGTGTACTTGTAATGAATATTTTTGTTATAGCATGATATAAGGTAAAAAATACAAAATGTGACAGACCTCTGCAATATATTTAACAAATCTTTAAATATGTCTTTGAGTTTGCACTTGCAAAGAAAGGCTATACAAACATTTAGCCATACATAAATACATGTATATAAATCATTATAATTTTATATGATTTTAATTTAAATTAATTTTGGAGTAGGAGAGTTGAATATTTTAAAACTTCCTGATTCCTAAAGCAATTTGAAAAAAATATTTTCAAGTTTCATGGAGGCATCTTGTGTAGAAGAAAAATTCTAAAAATCATCAATAAATTTAAAAAATTCTGCAGAAGATATTTTTGCATGAAAGAAAAATCATGTCATAAAATTTAACAGCCAGATAAGCTTTGGCAGGGCCTACTGTTGAATGGCACTGTAGGGAAATTGAACTGACACCACAAATATGTTTGCAGGGTATTATTTTGTTCCAGTGTTATGTAAATTCTGCAAATCTAAAACAGAAAGTTTATGTAACTGATGCCAAGTCAATCTCTCTGTGCTGCATTCCTGTTACTTGGGAAATGATGTACTTTCTGCCTAATGATGCTGAAAATCACTCCAAGGACACAAAGCCAAATATGCAAGAGACGGGTTGCTTGGTGTAATTTGGAAAGCATTAGTTACTTCTGATGTATGGCATGAACTTTGTTTAAAGGGCTGGTAACCAATTATGACTTATGGAGCATAATCTGAAAAATTTTTAGCACAAAACTACAGCTCTCATCAGTGATTTGGATTGTAGGCAGCTTTTTAACAAACTCTAGTTGGTATGGTTGGTGAAATAAGTACTACTTTAATAAGTCCTACGAGAAACCTTTGACAGATAATAACAGGTGACTTATGACGATAAACAAGTCAGTGTTACTTTTAATCTATGTAATGGAGAACTAGTTTTTCAGTTTAAAACGTACTAAAAGAACCAGTTTTTGATTCAGTAAACACAGTAGTAAGTTCGCGTTTTCTTTCAAATTTAATATATACCATTCATTTCACAAGCCTAAATATAATCCTTACATTGCATTTGGGAGCATCATTTTTGCCTTAGAGTAGAAAAGCTTATTTAGAGATTTTTAGCCATCGTACTAATCAATGTGCACACTCTGTCAGAAATCATCCAGATCATCACACTGAAATTTAGGCACATTTTCTAAGGAAATGGTTTGTCCTTTTTCTTTCAAGACAGATACAAAACTAAAAATTACCCAATAGTCCTTTTAGCAATATAAGCAACTTCTTAATGGTTTAGCCATTACTGTATATTATAGACATTTACTGAAGAATTTATGCAATTAAATTTATTGACTGGCAGCATATTTATCCTGTCGTTAGCTGTCTCTTAAGAAGAGAGAAATAGCCTATTTTGTTAATCTTAACATTATTGGGTTTAATCTTTATGAGGGTTTTCACTTCTATAATGACAACAGGAAATTTGACTAACTATTGTTGTAAATGTGGATATCCATCTTTGCAGGTAATGGGAGAATGAAAACACATATATTAGATGTGTCAAATTTAGACATGTTGAAGCAAAAGGCAAGATTTTTTTCTATTGAATAATAAGAAATTGATGGAGAATGTATGCAGATTTTTAGAACATATAGTTTAGTTTTCTATTAATTACTTCCATAAGGTAGTATATTTATGCCTTTCTTGTTTCTATCTTTCACATTTTGTATATGAAGGCTTAAGTAATTTCCATATTTACCTATTACAATGTTGGAATAATCCCAGACTATATTCTGAGGGCAACATATGTGCATATACTTACTTTAATATATTCTGTAGAAAATTAAAAAGTGATCTGTACAGATGCAATCAATTTATCTTCTTAATTAAAAAGTAAACTCATGTCCTTATAGATCTTATCACTCTTCACATTCAACCTCAAGGACAGTAAATCTGTACTTAATTAAAACCAAAAAAAATTTTTGCTGCTGAAGGAGTCTTAACAAAAGTTTGACAATACTTATGGGGTATTGCTTGTAAGATAAAAAAATGTCCTACAAGATATTTCAAAAATGTTAAATTTTATCCTTGAATTAAACTTGTTTGCCAGAGATCCAGAGAATCAAGCTCTTAAACTACTGTTTTGGCTCCTCTTTGACAAAGTTTTTTTTTTAATATAAAATTTCACATTGGTATCATACTATATAAAATTCTTAAATTTTGTTGGTAAAATTTATAGAGATCCTAGAAGACCAATTAGAAAAGTTGGCAGAGTCCAATATAAAAAAGAAATCCTTTAGTATAAAAGAAATGATTACAAAATTCCCTAATAAAATATTGCTGAATCCATATCAGAAATTAAGAATCATGCAGTAATATTTATTTCACATTTTTTAAAAGTATAATTTTAGGGTGCCTAATAATTGAGTACTACGTATAGTGCATCAAAGGAATAAAGTCAAATGCATTACAACTAGTTTCAAGAGACAGTAGAAAAATTCACTAATTCTTCTCTCATAAAAACACAAAGTAAACCAGGAAAAAATTTCAGCCTAAAAGGCCAATAATATCATGTTTAATATAGTTAATATTTATAATTAATAGAAAACATTAAAGTTATACTCTTCAGGTGAAAATATTTTGGAGAAGCTAATAACTACAGAATGATTTTATAAAGATATAGAAGGAAAGGATGCACATTATTAAAGATATTAGAAAAAAGATCTGTGTAAGAGCTAACAAGATGTTTAGTAAAGAGACTAGATGCACAATTTATATACCTAAAAAAGCAGTTATTTTGAATTCCAGAAAATGATGAATTTTTTAATTCTCTTTAAAAAAATATAAAATACATGAAAACTAAAAAATAAATCTCGGGGGAGATCCAAGATGGCGGATTAGAGGAAGGCTGCATTCCTACTTGCTCCGTGATTCCTACTTGCTCGGGATTCAAACAGCAGGAATATGACTCTCAACGAGATTTTATATTCAAAGCACATATAAGGGGTCCCCAGGTGCCGCTCCAGAACCAACTCAGCCAGGCTGGGCTCGGCCCGCCGCGGGCAGTGACGATCCGGGAGCCGGACAGCTACGATCCGGGAGCGCCTGACCCTGCAGCTGCTTCGGAGCCACCGACCTGGGTCTGCGCCAGCCAACAAGTGAGTGCGGGTCCCCAGTAGCGCTGTGGAGTCACTGACCGCGGCTCCGGCACCAACCGGCGGCCTCCCAGGCAGAGACCGAGCATCTCAGGCTACCTGGGCATTCAGAGGCGTCCGGGAAACTCTGAGATCGCGGACTCTGGTGGGGAGATGGAACTACCCCACGCCATTTTGGCGGCTTAACTGGCGGAGAAGGCTCATTACCAGCTTCCTGGGGCCTTTGGCTGCGTCAGGGGAGCTTCAACCGGGAAACTCTGGGAACGCAGTCTCTGGCGGGAAGTGGGAACTATTCAGTGCCACTCCCCCCAGCCCAACTTGGGCTTCCCAGGCCCTCTAGCCGCACCTGGAGAGGT